>PVJO010005738.1:0-68478 GCA_004026905.1 Hystrix cristata | reverse complement strand
CTGTGTAGAAAAACCACATTTTCTTTAGCCATTCGTTGGTTGTTGGTCATTTAGGTTGTTTCCAAGACTTAGCTGTTACAAATTGTGTTGCTATGAACATGGTTGTGCATACATCCCTATGGTATGACGATTTTAATTCTTCTGGGAAGATCCTCAGTAGGGGAATAGCTGGGTCAAATGGAACCTCCAGTTGTAGTTTTTTGAGGAATCTCCATATTGATTTCCACAGTGGCTGGACCACTCTACATTCCCACCAACAGTGGAGGAGGGTTCCTTTTTCCCCGCAGCCCCTCCAGCATTTGTTATTGGTTGATTTTTCCATATACGCAGTTCTTTCTGGAGTGAGGTGGAATCTTAACGTTGTTTTGATTTGCATCTCTTGGATGACTAGTGATGTTGAACATTTTTTCATATATTTATTTGCCATTTTTTTCTTCATCTGAGAAATGTTTATTCATTTCAGTTGCCCATTTTTGGATTGGGTCTTTAAATTTGAGAGGTTTAATTTTTTTGAGTTTTTTTGTATATTCTAGATGTTAGATCCCATGCTCCTGGGTAGGAAGAACCAACATAGTGAAAATGGCTATACTTCCTAAACTACTATACAGATTCAATGCAATTCCAATCAAGATACCACTAACATACTTCAAAGAATTAGAAAAGACAATCATGAATTTCATCTGGAACCACAAGAGACCAAGAATTGCAAAAACGATCCTAAGCAACGGGGAAAAGCAGGGGGCATCACAGTCCCCGACCTAAAACTATACTATAAAGCTACAGTATTAAAGACAGCGTGGTACTGGCAAAAAGACAGACCTGAGGATCAGTGGAATAGATTGGAGGATACAGAAACAACTCCAAACACACTCAAATACCTCATCTTTGACAAAGGAGCCAAACACCCTCACTGGAAAAAGGATAGCCTATTTAACAAATGGTGCTGGAAAAACTGGCTTACCACATGTCGAAAACCAAAACTAGATATATGTCTCTCACCATGTACTAAACTCAAATCAAAGTGGATCAAAGATCTAAACATTAAAACAAACACTAAATTTACTGGAGAACAGAATAGGAAGAACCCTCGAAGACATAGGGGTAGGAAAAAAATTCATGAACAGAACCCAGACTGCACAGGAAACAATACAAAGAATCAGTGCTTGGGACCACATGCTATTAAAAAGCTTTTGCACAGCAAAAGAAATCACCAACAGAGCAGGGCGAAAACCTACAGACTGGGAAAAAATTTTTGCTAGCTATCCATCAGACAAAGGTCTAACATCTAGAATACTCACTATTCATTTTTAGCTTTCCTATCTGCACCATCTAACTCTAGCTAGCTGAGTTATGTTTTAACCTTGGTTCTCTCAATAACTTTACGTTAGGAATGTGTAAATGCTCTACAAGATTTAGTTGTTTTTTTACAAGATTTAATTGTATGATAGCCCATAATTACTTTTCTTTCCTGCATAACTCCTCTCTGGAGTGAATAATTATCTTTGGGTTTTTTTTTTTTTTTTTTTTTTTTTTTTTTTTTTTTTTTTTTTTTTTTTTTTTTTTTTTTGTGCTGCGTTTTCTGAATTTCTCAGGACATTGATATGAACCAAATATATTATCTTGAGCTTGTGTAAAATCTTTTTCAGATTCTTCTGCATTGGGTTCTTAGCCGTCATCCTGCACTCCCTCCTCACCAGCGTCCTGGAGGTTCTCTTTACTTCTCTTCTGTTTTGAAGAAGTTATTTCCCATATCTTCCACATTCTTGCTTTATTCCCTCACTTTGGTGGAATATAGCTTCTAGTGGCATTCTGAGTACATGGGAACTAAAAATGTTTTTAATTTATTCTGAAAAAGTTTAAACTTACCAAGAGGAGTACAATCAGTACCACTGTAACCTTTACTGAGATTCACCAATTTTAAAATTGTTTTTCCATCTGTTTTTTTTATTTTGGTGCTGGAGATTGAACTCGGGCCCTTGTGCTTACCAGGCAGGCACTTTAACCACTGAGCTAAACCCCCAGCCCGAGATTCACCAATTTTAACATTTTGTCACCTTTGCTTTACTGCTTTCGTGTGTGTCCATATGTGTAAATATTTTTCTGAATCATTTCAAAGTTAAGTTGAAAACCTCATGACAGTTTGCCCATAAATACTTCTCTGTATTTTTCCTTATCACTATACCTCCAAAATGTAACATTCATTTAAATCTTACAGTCCCTTTTGAGTTTCCTTACTTGTTACAATATTCTTTAAAACTGCAGGTGTTTCAATGCATGATAGAGTCGAGAGTCATGCTTTATATTTAGTTCTCAAGTATCTATCTTTTTTTAAAACAGGATCTCACTCCCATATTTCTCTGAAAGTAAGACTGGGTCATATATTGATTTTTGCTCCAAAAGATGCAATAGGACTTATTTTTGAGGCATGTCTTATTTTTTCATTTATAACAGTCTGTATTTATTGCTTGATGCATGTACAAAAATCTACATTTATTCAGGTATAAAAATCTACATTTATTCAAATATAATCATGTCATCATCTTCTGGAACATTGTTATAACTCTCCAAACCCCAAATTCCAGCCCACATTTCTTGCAACTCTATTTCCTATAGAACCCCTGGCCCCAGTCTCTCAGGTCTAGCAATAGAACTGTCCTTAAATGAGTGCTTTTTGTCCTCATAGCTGCTCGTAGTGCGTTGGCAACACAGCTGTCAGTGATGTTATTTTGTGAATTCTTTACCCAAGTCATGACCTCTCAAAGGCTGGGCTTCATACAGTTTCCATTAAATTAAGGGTTAATTGAAGACTTATGAGACAAAAGTGGAACACAAATGATGACAGTTAAGATTGATGATGACAGTTAAGATTGATGCTCCACACAAAAGTGATGAAAAATTGCAAATACCAAAATTCAGAAAACATTTTTTTGTTTCATACGAGTGTGTTAAGAACATTCACTACAACACACAATGTATTTATTGAATTATGAAGATTCATATTAGACACAGCCACATCCATTCGTTATCAGGTATGCACAGTATTGGTGCATTGTGTCTGTGCTCAGATTGTTCATTTGGCAGTAAGTCTTGAATTCATCTGTTCATGTCTTGTCCAGAGACACCCGCGTGGGTATTTACAAGTGTGTCCTCACTATGTAGTTCAGGCTGGCCTGGAACTCACTATGTAGTACAGGCTGGCCTGGAACTTGCAGTAGTCCTCCTGCCTCAGCCTCCTGAGTGTTGGAATTACCGTTATACCACCATGCCCAGCTGACCTGGGATGGAATTTAGGTGCATATTTTTAAAAAGCTCTCAAATGATTCTTATATATAATCGAAATTGAGAATTTCTACCCTAGATACATTGAAATTATTTGCTTAGGAGGAACCCAGGATTTGGGGAGTAGAGATTCCTTGGTTATTTAGAGTTTAGGGTGGTGGCACACACCTGTAATCCCAGCACTTGGGAGGCTGAGACAGGAGGATCACTGTGAGTTTGAGGCCAGCCTGCACTCACTCGGAAGCAAGACCCTGTCTCAAAGAAAGCAAAAATAAATAGTTTAGGGACTTAGTATAATGGGAGGGAGCATTGCCTTCTTCTTAGCCCCCAGCCTTTGTGGCTAGGTATAACCACTTGGAAAGGTAATCAGAGCCTAACTTAATTTTAGAGAATCTAGTGATTCTCTTGTCCCCACTGCCTCATTTTTTTTTTTTAAATGAAATACTGGAAATGATAAGGGTTGGAATGCATTTGTTGAGTACCACTTTTCCTGGAAAAATCACCTTATGAAATGGTAAGCTTGGACTATTGTTTAATGCTGTCATAAATAATAAACTCTTTGAATTTATGTTTCTTGTTTGCAGAATTCAACAAATATTGGTAATTAAACTACTGAACTTTATATGCTTCAGGTTAACTATAGATTTGGTCAGAAAAAAAGATACTTTGAGTTTCTTAAATTTTTGAATCTTACTAATTTTGTATTGTGCTTAACAAAACAGAAATCGACAAAAGATTTGGGATTCTTTAAAAAACACTTTCAAATTTCTCTTTTCAGTTCTTTTTGGAGACGGATATCTGCTCAGACAGTAAGAATTACAAGAGGTCAGTTATAAATAATGTTCTTCTGTGTTTGTAATGTAATAGAAATTTTGTTCATGTGCTAAATATTAAACTGTGGGGTTTTATGTTAAAAGTTTCTTCTACAAAGAATATAGGTGGACCTAGGGTGGATCCTAAAATGAACACGGAGTCTAGCAGTGGTACTGTTCTACTACCTTCTCTGATTCAGAACTAGAATCAGTGGAAATGGGGCAGGCTGTAGAGTAGCTTCTAGAGTGTCTAGACAGCTACTCAGTGATTTTCCTCTTTTCTAGTAGTTTGCATGCTTGTGTCTGGGAATGCTATTCTGGTACGGATGCTGGTTGCTGGTATGGATCCAATTCTGGTACGGATGCTGGTTGCTGGACAGGTTCTTTTGGTGTTAAAGCTGATCTGCTTCCAATCTATGCAACTCATTAGGGAAAGCTACCTTTATATCATTTTCTTAGTCTGGAAAAGAAAGCTTGAAGCTGGTCTTATTGCACGTCTTATTTATTAGCCCAGGGACTATATTTTGTTAACTTTTTCTTTTTCTTCACTCACGAAATCATTCCCTTCTCAGGGATTTTTGTGCATGTGCGTGTGCGTGTGCGTGTGCGTGTGTGTGTGTGTGTGTGTGTGTGGTCATTGAACTTCAGACTATAAAATAGAGTCTACACTCGAGTGCCTTGTTATTTCTCCTGTGAAAAAGGCAGTCATTATTTTCTGTTAGTTGGAACAGAATTTTAGTTTTTTAATCTACTATTTATTGAGACAGGGTCTCACTACGTCATTCAGGCTGGCCTTGAACTCACTATGTAGCCTGGGCTGTTCTAGAACTCACAGTGATCCTCTTGCCTCAGCCACCCTAGTGGTGGGATCACAAGTGAGCGCCCCCACGCCTGGCTATACTGTTATTTTTAAACCTGCCTAAAGTATGAAAGAAGTAGGTTGACTGTTGTTGTATCTTTTGATGTTCAGAGTGGTCAGTGTATTGGAATTTTGCTTTCCCTTCTCCTTTCTAGCTCCTTTTTTTCCTTCCTTCCTTTTTATTTTTTATTTTTCATATATATATATATTTTTTTTTTTCTTTTTTTTCTTTTTGAGATCTTGCTTTGTAGTGCAGGCTGGCCTTCAGCTCACTATGTAGCCCAGGCTGGCTTCCAGCTTCTGGCGATTCTTCTGCCTCAGCCTCCCAAGTGCTAGAATTACAGGTGTGCAGCCCCATACCTGGCTCCTTCCTTCCTTCCTCTTTTTTGGGATGGGGTACTGCTGGGGCCTTGCATTTGCTAGGCAAGGGGTCTACCGCTGAGCTAAATCTCCCACCCCCTTCCTTCCTTTTTAAATGATATAGTTTCCTTTTAAACTTAAATTGAACTTGTTTGTACAATTTGGAGAAATTTTAAAGAAATTAGGCTGGGGATGAAGCTCAGTGGTAGAATACTTGCCTAGTAAGCACGAGAGGCCTGGGTTCTATCTTTGGTACTGCAGGGAGAAAAAAAAAAAAAAAGAAAGCAAAAAAATAAAAAGTACAAGAAATCTAATATTGCATAGAAATTTAAACATTAAAGCTTTCCTTTTTTATTTTTATATTTTGTTGTTGTTGTTTGTTTTTGGTGCTGGGGATTGAACCCAGGTCTTTGTGCATAATAGGCAGCAAGTGTTCTATCACTGAGCTATATCCCCAGCCTGGTAAGTTTATATTTGATCTAGTTAGGACAATAGATCCTGTAATCCTACCATTCAGTAAAGCTGAGGTAGGAGAATTGCAAGTTTGTGTGCCACCTTGGCAATTTAGGCCCTATCTCAAAATAAAAAATCAAAAGGGCTGGGAATGCAGCTCAGTGCAAAGGGTTAGTGGGTTCATTTCCCAGTAACACACATGTACGCATGCATTCAGGAAAGAAAAAAAAAAAGAAAATAGAAATTAGCTGAAATATCTCCAGCTCACTTTGAGGAAATGTTTATGGTTTTTTGCCTTTCTTCTTTTGCATTGGTAGCAGTTCATCTATTTATTCTTGTAGTGCAATGTTTTTTTTTTTTTTTTTTTTTCACAATGGTTCTAATACTATAGGGTTTGTGAAAACACAGATTATTGGACCTCCAACCTGTAGGTTTGGATACAGTTAGTTGGCGTATGGTGGGGCCCAAGAATTTGCATGTCTAATGAGTTCCCAGGTGATGCTGGTGCTGGTGCTGCTGCTGGTCCAGGAACCACACTTTGAGAACCACACTGTTCCAGCATTTACCAATACTGTTTTTCTGTAGATGAACAAGCTCTGATTTACAATGTATACCAAAGTAATGGTGCATTTGTAATTAACATGTTTAGTGGTGATTCATAAACATTTAGAAATACTGACACTTTCTTGTCTGATATGATGGAGCACTGCTCTCAACCTTCTTTTGCATGTGTGTGCGTGTTGGGGGGGCTTGGACATTGAACCCAGAGCTTCACACGTTAGGCAGGTGCTCTACGACTGAGCCACACTGCTGCCTCTTCTTCTATCTGCCTTTGTACCCCAAAATGGTTTATAAAATGTACTAATAAATTTATTATTACCAAGTGTCTTAGAGCACCTCAGATTTGGATTTGGGAATCATTACTTTCTGAATTAAAATGATTGGTTAGGCTACAAGCTAATGCTGATTTGATGTGTAGGTTTTTTAAAATTTTGAGACAAGTTGTTGATAAATTGTTCAGTCTAGGCTCAAAGTTACCATTCTTTTACCTCAGCCTCCTGGAATGCTGGGATTAATAGTGTGTATTACCTCACATGATGTTTTTAAAATTTTCAATAGGATTTTGAGGTGGCAGAATAAACATTTTTTCATCTAATTTGGGTTTTTCTTGTTGTGGGCTTTGAACTTTTGTTATAGTTTTTGAGATAGGTTCTCACTGTGTATCTCCGGTTGAGCTTGAACTTGCTATGTAGCCTACCCTGGGCTTGAATTTGAGATCCTCCTGCCTTAGCCTCCCAAGTGATGGGATTACAGGAGTGGGCCATCATGCCTGACTGAACTATGCTTTGGTCTTTATTCATTTTTTTAGTTAGTACTTAGCTATATCTAATCCTGACTAGTAAGGTCTTGTATCTAGAATAATAGTACTTAAGATGATTCCTACATTACTTTGATTACAGATTTTAAATTGGGTAGCAGGTTCACTTTTTTTTTTTTTTGTCCTGGGGAATTGAACTCAGGGCCTTGTGCTTGCAAGGCAAGTACTCTAACCACTGAGCTAAATCCCCAGCCCCAGGTTCACTTTCTTTATCAATTCAACTTTCAGAATTGAACAGATACCCTTATTAAACTTTAAAGCTAAAACTAGACATTTTGGGGGTGAATTTTTTTGGGGGGTGCTGGGAGCCGAACTCAGGGCCTTGTGCTTGCTAGGCAAGTGGTCTACCACTGAGTTAAATCCCCAACCCCTGGGGTGAATTTTTAAAAGGTACAGTTTAACACAATGGAATACTACTCTACCATGGGGATAAAGTTGAGTCAGCTATTGGAAAATGGATACACACTGAGACTGTAATGTTAAATGAAATAAATCAGACCCACACACTTAAATGTTGCATGATTTCTCTTATATGAGAATCTCAAAATATATATAAAGTGCAAAATAAAAGATAGACAATGCCAGGTGTGGTGGTGCACACCTGCAATCCTGGCATGTGGGAGGCTGAGGCAGGAGGATGGCCACAAGTTTGAGGCCAACCTGGGCTACATAGGGAGTTTAAGGCCTACCTGAACTGCATAGGGAGACCCTGACTCCAAAAGAAAACAAAACAAAAGATAAGACAATAGGAAATAGGGAGATAGATCTTTGACATATGAAAAGGGAACCAAAAGATGGAAGGAGGGAGGAGAAAGGGGAGCTAAATGGGATAAAAATTTTCAAAAAGGGGAATTATGAAATGTGTACATGCACCAAGTCTCTATGAAGAACATGATCAGTATGTACTACAAACATGTATTAAAAAATACGTGTTTGTGTGTGTGTATGTGTGTGTGTATGAAGGGGTCCAAGGGATTTGGCAGGGGGCAGGAAAAGGGAAAGGGGATTTTAAAAAAAAGAAGGGGTTGGGGATTTAGTTCAAGTGGTAGAGCACTTGCCTATCAAACACAAGGCCCTGAGTTTGATCCCCAGAACACCCCCTCCCCCAGAAGAATTAAGATGTGTCATGTACATGTACCAACTTCCTACAATGAATGTAATCATTATGCACTACAAACATGTGCCAATAAGAAAAAGATATAGTTTAAGAAAAAACTCATGAGGATATATAAAATTTTTTTTTAATTAATGAAATAAACCAGGCATGGTGGCACATCTAGAGTTTGCTTTAAAGGTATGCACTTATGTAAAATTCATAACTTTTCAGTGCATAGTATTTGGAGCCACACAATCATTATATAGTTTAAACACCAGGTTTCATAGAGCTATCAGTCTCTCCAAACCTTATCACTCATTACCCCCAATATTAACTGAAATTTCAACCTCATAATAGCTTTCACATATTACAAAGATATCTCTATGGTCATAATTATCCTTTGGATATTACTAAGTTGGTAAAGAGATTGGGAATGGTTTAATTTTTTTGAAAAAGATTTTTTTGGGGAAAAGTGAACTGTTTTTTTAATTTTTAGTATAGTTACTATGACCTCACTTTCTCACCCATGTAGGAAACAAAGGCTTTGACATAGAATAGCTAAGGAAGCTAATTCTCAAACTCTATTTTGCTTTCAAGGGTCAGTTGTAGTTTATTAGGCATAACTTCTGAGTTTCTTTAGCTATAGGTTGTCCATAACCTGCTTTCCTCATTTTTCAATTTCTTCATAGCTCTCAGAGCTTATTTCAAAAGAATAATGGATGAACCATCTTCCTTGGCCAAACCTCTGGAGCTGAACCAGCACTCAAGATTCATAATTGGTTCTGTGTCTGAAGATAACTCAGAAGATGAGATAAGCAACTTGGTGAAGTTGGACCTACTGGAGGAGAAGGAGGGCTCTCTGTCACCAGCTTCTGGCAGCTCAGATACACTCTCTGATTTGGGAATCTCTAGTTTACAGGATGGCCTGGCCTCACACATAAGGTAAGAGAGATGTGTATTATGGTTAATTTACTTGACCGGTCTCATTCGTTTTTCCCTTGTGTTCTGAAAAGAGCAAGACTACTATCCAAGATTGTTTTACCTCTTCCAGTGTCACAGGACTCATACCTTTAATGAGTAATTCGGAAAGGATGTGTTTTGCAGGTTTTGGAATTGTCTTTTCCTAAGTATTTTTCTCAACTTTTGCTTGACTTTCATATGTAGTAGAACTGTTAGTGAGTGAATTAGGTTAAGGAATTTCAATCTCTCTTCTACTTTGACTAACACTGTTTTAACTTTCTCGATGATTGATAGGATTTCTGCAAGGATGGGAAAATTTGTAGTAATCTTTCTTTGAACTGCATCATATCAGGAAGTTATATTCTGTTTCTAGTAGAGCCAGTCCTCCATAAAGGATTATGATATGGACAAGGGGTTCTTATAGAGCTCTTCTTTTTCTGTAGGAACATAATCTCTGTAATTGAGAATGTTAGTAAATAATAACACTGGACTATTCTTATTTATTGATGTTTGATTTTCCAGCCAGTGTGTGAGATACTAACCTTTAACCATTTGCTTTGCAATTCTTGGGTTAAAGGGTCACTGTTTGACAGAATCCCTTGGGAGGATGGTTAAGAAATACGCTGGATCCTTAGAGAGTCTGATTTCATTGGGTATTGACTTAACTTGGAACTGGGGCAATATTTAAAAAAGCTATCTGAGTGATTCTAATATACATCTAGTGTTAAGATTATAGGTCTAACCTAGATAAACATAAGTTAGGGTGGCTTTTACTGCTGATATTATGTTGGTGCCTGTTATTAATAGGTCATAAAATAATTCAGCTTCATTTTATATACTCAGAATACTGATATAGTAAAATCTTAGAGTGAATCTGGCTGGGGATGACTCTTCTGCCTTATTGTTAGACCCTGGCTTAGAATCCTGGCTTCTGAGAGATGGAATACTGTGTGTTAGCAGTCCCTGCCATTTATCAATGAGGTCAAAAGAAAAAAATAAAGCAGTTAATTAAGTTTTATTTCATAGGTTCCTAGAATTGCAGTGGATCGGAGAGATAATTTAGCTTAATGCTTTCTTTTCTTTTGGTGGTACTACTGAGTATCGAATGGGGCTTTCACACTGAGCTATATCCCCAGCACCACCCCCACCTGCCGCCACCTTTTTTTCTTTTGAAGTAGAGTCTTGCTACGTTACCCAGTTTGGGATTGAACATGCAGTCCTCCTGCCTCAGCTCCCATAGTGCTGGGATTATAGGCATGTGCCACCATGCCTGGCTACCTTTTATTTTAATAGATGAGAAAACCAAGAACTGATGAAGGAAAATAACTTACCTAAGATTGAATAGCCAGAAAATTGGAATTCAAACTTAGATGTATTCATTCCATTTCAGTAACTTTTCTATTCCATTTCCCTGACCCTACATGTGTCTTAATTATATAACTAGTTCATACAAAATTGATTTTATGGAGTTAATGGACAAAGTGTTGTATCTAACCTCTGGGTAGAAAAGGAATTAGTGACAAGGAAAATGGGTTAGGTCTTTATGTAAATGTTTTTAACTTTACAGTTCACTTAAAGTTGGGGGTGGTATTTTCTCTCGGTCATTTGGAACTGTGTGGGGTTGTGACTTGGGGGACTACTTGTATTTTGAGGACAGAGGACCAATGATACTAAATTTTGTGCATTGTAGTATACTGTATAATTTCATACAACCAAAATTTGTTATTCTTAAAATGCCATAGTATCCCTATTGAGAAAGATTGGCTTTAACTCTCACTCCTTGAGAAATTTGTCCAGACTATGTGAAACATAATATCCATTTGTTGAATTAGGAAACTGTGTTTGGCAATGGTGAGATAAATGCCATAGGAAACTCAGCTGATGATATCACAAGGTAGTTTGTAGTTGCCAGATCACTCCCAAAGTTCATGACTATTATGCAGAGACATTGTGATCAGTGGCATGGGCGTCTGAGTTTCTTTGCATGTCTTACTGTTGGGAAAACTCATGCTGGTAGCTCGTGGAAGAGTCATGGACAGAAGTGTGATCAGAAACTTGGGAAAGGGACAGTTGCAAGTTTCCACTGGCTTCTCAGCTAGCTAATGTTCCAAAATAGAACCAAGTTTCTTCCTTGATCTATTTCTTGAGTCACCTTGGGATATGGTGTCCGTGGGGGTAAATTCCATCAAATTCATCTGATAGTAGAAAGACTTCTGCTCTGACATCTGCACTAATTAGTTATGTGGTCACTGAGAGTTCATGTTTTCTTCTTGGACTTATTTTTTTTCTGTAAAAACAAAGATGCTGATTCAGATACCCTTTCTCTTCAAACTCAAAATGAAATAAGAGACTGGTCGAATTTAAGATCAACTCTTAGAATGAGGAGCCTAATCTTTCACAGGTGACATAGATTAAGGGGCAGGTATGTTCCTTAGAGATACTAACTGGAGGTCTCTGATACCAAGTGAAGTAAGTGCCATAATTTGAGATTGGGTCTGTCTCTTAGGTTTAGGGCTTGGTTTTGGGTTCTAAATGAACATCTTGTGTATGACAGATGAGTGGGATTAGAAAATAGGCTTTTCTAGGGATGAAGATGACTTGTATCATGTTTTTCCAGAGTTCAACAAAAGACTGACTGACTCACTTCTTAAGCTTTATGACCCAAATATTTGAAGATAAGCCCCAGAAAATAGTTATATTGTGTTTTGCCTTAATATTTTTAGATAAGATCATTTTTGTTATTTATCAGCTGAGTTGGTATATTTCTGAAATTGATTATTAATATTCAATTAAGCATTGAAGAAAAAAAGACTATTAAAAGACCGAATGTGGACATTTTAATTTTTCTAACTAATAATATGATTTAGTAGCATATAATAGGGACATCTAGTTATGTACATATTGGTAATTTCTCTGCTTCTTATGGGATGCCACTCGAGGTCACATTGTTCTGCACACTTAAAATATACCACACACTATCAACCCATGCTGTCAAACAGGCTTGTAATCAGTTTTGTCAACTAATGTGCTGAATTCCTGGTTAAAGTCCAGTTGGAAATAGGTTACTCCACATTTGGATCTTTAACCTCTTAGGGTAGTGTGATTTCTTTAAATTTTTTTTTTTTCAATCTACCATGTCATGTTAAAGTATTTGAAGCTCCACTCAGTTTTCTTTTAAGCATCTTAAAATATGTGAATGCTCAAAATAATGAACGGCCTACTTTTTATGCTTAGGATGCACATTTAGAGAAGGACTTGATCTGAGAACAATCTGTCATTGTTGTTACTTGTATGTACGTAAATCCAGCATAAGATGTGCTATACCTTGGGTTCCTAATAGTTGCTGCTTTGGAAGGAGAGAGTTAGGAAGGGCTCTTTGAAGGTAAATTATAGTCCTATGTGTTTTTTTTTTATTTTTATTTTTTTCCTATGTGTTATTTTGTTCTAGAAATAAAGTACTTTACCAGTGTCTTTGAAAGTTGAGAATTTAGAGGCTGGGGATTTAGCTTAGTGGTTAGAGTGCTTGCCTGGCAAGCACAAGGACCTGAGTTCAATCTCCAGCACAAAAAAAAAAAAAACAAAGTTGGTAATTTAGATAAGAGATTCCCTATAAAATGTTTGACTCCTGAAAAGAATCTAAATAGAGAACTTTGAAGCTCTTTCATAACTGGAAGTGATCTGTAAAGTTTCTTCCATGGTACCAAAAGGCAGTATATTAAAAAAAAAAAAAAAGGCAGTATACTAATGAGTTTGGAAGCAGCTCGTAGATACCATATCTCATTGCCATAGATTTAAAAATTCATATAGACCTGTTCAGAATTCTCCTTCTCCATAGGCAATAATGGTGTTGATGTGAGAGAGAGAATCTGGAAGTAGTTTTCAGCTTCTCTTCTCAGTAGGTTAAGAGGAAAGTTAAGGAAAGTCGGGTGTGGTGACACGCCTATAATCCGAGCACTCTGGAGGCTGAGGTAGAAGGATCACTGAGTGAGTTTTGAGGCCAACCTGGGCTATGTAGTGAATTCAAGGTCAGCCTGAACCTGCATAGTGAGACCCTGTCTCAAAACACACACAGCTCAGTGGTAGAGTGCTCACCTAGCAAGTGCAAGGCCCTGAGTTTGATCCCCAGCACTGAAAACAAAACAAAAAAAAACACACAACACACAACACACACACACACACACACATATACAAGAGGGAAGGTAAGGAGACAATAGTGAGCGATAAGGTTTATCTATTGCTGGTACTACTTATCCTATTTTTCACTTTTTTCTGTTTTTCTTTCCGGTGATGGGGGTCAAACTCATAGCCTCACTCATGCGAGGCAGAGCCCTTTTCCAATAAGCTATATTGCGACCCCCCAGTTGCTCACATCTTTAAGAACTGGGAGTCATGTTTTCTAAGTGACTAATTAGAAAAATAATGGTAATGCCAAGTAACATTTGTGAAGTGCTTTACTGTGTGCCAGGTACTCTGCTGTGCTTTATTTAGATGGAGTACCACATTTAATCTTCACAACAACCCTGTGAGGTTGGTATTGTAGTAGTATTGCCCACAATTTATGGATAGAGAACTGAGACATAAGTTGAATAACATACCCAAAGTGACATGGGTAGTCATTAACTAAATCAGGTATTGAGAACCCGTACTGTCAACCACTGTAGCAAACTGCAAACTGTGTTTTCAGCTGTGTTTTCTTTGAGTAGCTCATCTTTAATTCAATGCCAGCCTTATTTATTTATTTATTTAGCACCGGGCATTGAACCCAGAGCCTTTGCATTGAATTACAGCTCTAGCCCTTCTTATGTTTTATTTTTGAGACAGGGTCTTGCTAATTTGCCCATGGGGTACTCAAATTTGTGATAATCTGCCTGCTTGAGCTCCCAGAGTGCTGGGTTTACAGGCATGCACTACAGTACCTGGCTCAGTATCAGCCTTATTAAAAAGAGATGGGGAGCCAGGTGTGGTGGCAGGAGGATCAGTGTGAGTTCAAGGCTAGTCTGGCTACATTGTGGGTTCAAAGCCAGTCTGAACTGTGTAGCAAGGCTTTGTCTCAACACTCTACCCCCGAAAAAAAGATAGAGGTTAGGAAATATATTTCATTCTTTTTTTTTTTTGGGTGCTGGGGGTTTGTCTCATGGCCTTGTGCTTGCTAGGCAAGTGCCTTACCACTGGAGCTATATCCCCAACAGGAAATATATGTCAGAACAACACTTTTTTTTTTTAAAAGCAGTGCAGAAAAAAAAAAAAAAAAAGCAGTGCAGAAAATTAAAAACAATACCAGCTAGGAAAAATAAAGCCTTTAAATAAAACCAAGCTAGAGAGTGCTGTGCTGATAAAATAAAACCAACCAGAGCATACTCTGCTAATAACATATTGTTTAGTCTTCTGAATCCTTTTCTATGCATATGTGTACTTGTATGTGCCTTTCTTTTTATTGAAACAAGGTTTTGTTTTTTTTTTTTTCGGTGCCAGGGATTGAACTCGGGGCCTTGTGCTTGCAAGGCAAGCACTCTAACCACTGAGCTAAATCCCCAGCCCGAAACAAGGTTTTTATACTGTACATCAATAAGTTTTCATCTCATGTAATGTGTACACCATGTTCAGATTTTTTTCAGCTGACCCCAAAATTCACGTTCATTCAAACAAGTATCTAGTCCAAGACCACATGTTGTATATTATGTCTCTTAAATTTTTTCCCCCAGGGCCTTACAACTTAGCTATATTCCCCTGCCCTTTATTTGATTTTATTTTTGTTTTGTGATCTTGCTAAGTCACTAAGTTGCCCAGGCTGGGCTCAAACTGTGATCCTCCTGCCTCAGCTTCTCATAGTGCTGGGATTACAGGTTTGGGCCACCATAGCTGGTTCCTTAAGTTTTGTAATACATCACACTTCCACTTCCTCCTCTTTTGTGATGATGACTAGTGACTCGTTTAAGAGAAAGATAATGAATCATTAAGTAATAGCTGTAAAAGATTTCCCAAACTAAGTAGCTCTCCAAATTTTCTTTTCAGTGCTCTTTCCTCAATATTCTGAGGTTCCCGGTTGCCATGGTGCCTTAGTGATGAGTAGACAGAGAAGGTTATTATGAGATGTATGACTTAGTACTCTCTTCCTGGGAGCATTAATTTTCCTGCTGCATCTCCCACCCTTTCCTTCTTTACATCCAGGAAATAAGGGTGTTTAGCCCATATATTTACAGTATTTTAGTCTGAGACATGTATTCTTAAACTTGGCTAGTTGTAGAAATGAAATTATGAGTGTTCAGTAGGGCTCAGGACAACTGCTTGATAGTGTTTAATATGGTTACTACTTCCAGCGTAATGTGTATACTCTCCCCTTTTTATTCAGTGTAAACTTATAAGTGAATTAGTAGTAATACATATTTATGGTAGAAAAGGTAAAAATAATCTATAATCATTCAGTGATAACCATTATTTAATAATTTTCTTTCATTGTTTTTTGTCTCTTAACAGTAAGTTTCATTTAAAAATTATATAATAAATACACAGCTCAATTTCCTGCTTTTTTTTATATAGCAGTTCTTCACGTTATCAAAAACCTTTGTGTTCTACCACACGTGGCTAAAAAAACTTGGTTTTGATGGTGCAAAAGATTGAACTCAGGGCTTTATGCATGGCAGGCAAGCTCTGTACCACTGAGCTACTTCTCCCCTCACCCAGTAACTCTCAACATCTCCTTTCCCTTATCACTGCCATTGTTCTTTCTCTTATTTCTTACTTGATTAGGTAATAGCATTGTAATTCTTCTCCAGTCTTTCTCTTTTCAGTATGAGTCCCAAGGGCCATCACTGGGATCTTTCTAAAAGATAAACTGATCATCTCATGACACTAACTCAATGACTTCTCTTACCCAAGAATATGTTAGTGTTTAGCCAAACATTGTGTCAAGTGCTTATCATCATCCTCATCATTTTGGGTTCTCGCTATGTTGCCTAGGCCAGTCTTGAACTTCTGGGTTTAAGTGATCTTTCTGCCTCAGCCTTCTGAATAGCTTGAATAGCTGGGACAATGGGCATGTACCATGTTCAGCTATCATCATTATTGTTATTGTTATCATTATTTGCAGAAAAGGGGTAGAACCCAGGGCCTTTGCACTATGCTGTGTCCCCAGCCCTGCTTAAAATTTTGAGACAAGGTCTCACTAAGTTGCTGAGGCTGGCTTTGAACTTGCAATCCTCCTGCCTCAGCCTCCTGAGTATCTGGGATTAACAGATGTGCAACACTATGCCCAGCTGTCTATCATTTTTTGTACTCATAATAGCTTTAATTATTATGCTGGGTTTTGTGAGATCTCTTGGGGGGCGTCTAATAAGTACTTAGAGATATTAAAACTGGGATTTGAAGGATGAACAGAGAAAAGATAGGCTAACAGAGATAAGTGCATATATCAGGAAGGGTAGAGGTGGTGTGGTAGACTACATAAGCAGAGGTGCCAGTGAAATGTCTAGTGTGCTCAGGCACTTGTAAGTCACTAAGTATTCCTGGAATGTAAGGGGGGTAGTCATGTCCAGTGAATGGAAGGGGCTGATGAGATAGGATTAAGTGTTTAAGGGTCTTAATATGTCACACTGTGATAATAAGAAATAAGTATTTGGTCTTTGTCCCAACTTCCTGGCACAGCTCTTAAAACCTTTGAATCTTGAGTGATAATATCTTTTATGCTACTGAGGTGACTGGGGGCTGGAAATAGCTTTAGAATTCAGGCTGTTGACTAGAAAGACCAGGCGTGATTAAGAGCGTTGGAACTTTCAATTCTTTCCTTCCTGGAAGGAGAAAAGGGCTGGAAATGGAGCTGATTGTCAGCTGGCAATGATTTAATCAGGCTTAATCAAAACTCTATAAAAATCCCTGAATGCAGTTTAGATTGCTTCTAGGTTAACACACCCAGAAGCAGGCATGGAAGTTCTGTGTACCTTTTCCTGTAATTTGCCCTTTGAATCCCTTCCATTTGGCTGTTTATGAGTCATATGCTTCATGAGCCTATTAGGTAAACTGATTTCTCGTGTTGTATGGACCATTCTAGCAAATTACTCAGCGTGAGAAAGGGGTTGTGGGAACGTCTTAATTTATACTGCAGTTATTTGGTCCACAGTACAGGTGCCTGGGATTGGCAACTGGTATCTGAAATGTGCGCGTGCGCGCGCGCGCGCGTGTGTGTGTGTATGTGTATGTGTGTAAGGGGTAGTGTTGTGGGACTGAAACTTTAATCTGTGGGATCTGTGCTAACTCTGGGTAGTTAATGTCAGAATCAAATTTCGGTACTCCTAGGTGGTATCTGGAGAGTTGGAGAACTGATTGGTGGTGTGAAAAAACCCCCACATATTCGGTGTCAGAAGTGTTGTGAGTAAATACAGCTCAGCTATACTAAACCATATTTAAAATAGAAAACAATATTTACGGGCTGGGGATTTAGCTCAGTGGTGAGAGTGCTTGCCTTGCAAGCACAAGGCCCTGAGTTCAATTCCCAGCACACACACAAAAAAAGAAAACAATATTTAGCTTTTTGTAATTGTGCAACAGAATCATCTGTGGACCATTACAAAAAACATATTCCTGGGCCCTATCCCAGACTTATTAAGTTACAGCTCTGGTTGTGGAGCCCAGGAATCTTTATTGTAATAGTCTTCAGGTGAGTCTGATAAAAAGCCTGAGGCAAGAAACACTTTTTCAGAGTGTAGAACAGTGTCTAGCATATAGTAAAAGCTTAATAGGGCTGGGGATTTAGCTCAGTGGTTAAAGCGCTTGCCTTGCAAGCACAAGAACCCGAGTTCGATCCCCAGCACCAAAAACAAAAAAACAAAAAAAGCTTAATAAAACCAGGCATAGTGGAGCACACCTGTAGTCCCCACAGGTGTGATGCTGAAGCAGGAGGATCACAAGTCTGAGCCCAACTTGGGCAGTTTAATGACTTAGTGAGACTTTGTCTAAATATAAAACATTAAAAAGACTGGGGATAGGTCTATGTGAAGGCCCTGTGTTCAATCTCCCAACCCTCCCAACCCCCCAAATAAAAGATTAATAAATGTGTATTGGATTGAAATTAAAGTTGTACGACTTTAATTGGATTTAGATTACTATGAGTATATAGGTAGAAGGGATATTTAGGCAAGTGACCATCTTTATGTGGAAGGATTAAGAAAAGACAAACAGTGAGATAGAGAACTGAGAGACAACACAATAGGGTTAGTAAATAGTTTGTATCTTGGGGTAAACAGCTTTAATAGATAACAGGAGGTTAAGTAGTGAATAAAGGGTAAAGGAGTAGGATTTTCAACAGTATGCTACTCATTTAAGAAGTTGATGGCAAAGAAGAGACTAGAACAATTACTTGAGGAAATATTAGGATCCAAAAGGTTTTAGTTTTTTTTTTAAGGAGAAATTTTAGCAGGCAGTAGAGAAAGAAATAAAGGCATTAGATGTTTTGAACACTGGTTGTTAATGTCAAGTTGGAACCGTCTCATGTCAGATATACTTGAAAATCATGCTTTGTTTTAAATTATCTCAGGTTTGTGGCACATAGACGGCACTGTTCACTGAAATGAAAATGAATTTGTTGTAATAACCATAGTTTCAATACTTGGTATTTCCCTCCCTCTCCCCAGAGTCTTTGCACTGAGCTATATCCCCAACCTTCCTACCTGACCCTGCCCCTCCCCCTCCCTCTTCCCCTCCCTCCTTCCCTCCCTCCTTCACTCTCTCCCTCTCTCCTCCTTCTTGTCTTTGTCCTCCTCTTCCTTTTTCCTCTCTCTCTCTCTCTCTCTCTCTCTCTCTCTCTCTCTTTGGTTTTTCTTAGGGTCTTGCTGCATAGTTCAGGCTTGCCTTGAATTCGCTATGTAGCCCAGGCTAGTCTTGAATGCTCAGTAGTCCTCCTGAGTGCTGGGATTACAGGCATGTGTCACCATATTTTTTATTTTTATTTTTATTTTTTTTGGACTGGGGATCGAACTCAGGGCCTTGTGCAAGCACTCTAACCACTGAGCTAAATCCCCAGCCCTTTATTTTTGATTTTGAGACAAGGTCTAAGTTGTCCAGACTGGGTCTGAACTTACCCTTCTACTTCAGCCTCCCAGAGTGCTGAAGTTACAGGTGTGTGCCACCATGCCTGCTATCTCTTCATTTTTCTCTCCTCATAGTTTTACTTCAGTTTCTTGTCTCTTGTTTGGTCTGTTGCAATACCCTTCTTAGTATTTTCTCTAATTTAACGCCTTCTCTGTTTCACACTGTTAAACCTTTAGCGTTTTCTATCTGCTCTTAGAGCTAAGTCTTGAAGAACAACCTCCACCTTTACTGCCATTTATTGAGCGTTTACTGTAAGTCAAGCACTGTACTAAAGGCTTTCAGTATTTGTCTCATTTCATCAAACAGGCTTGTAGAATAAGTATTGCCTTGGTTTTACAGATGAGAGTACAAGCTCAGAGAGATTACATAATTCACTTGTCTGATAATTGGCAGGAGTATTCACTTGCACTACTCAGGTTCTTCTACAGTCTGGCCACAACTGATTTTTCTTTTCTCTACCCTATGTATTTAGTGTTCTTTCCTTATTCCAGTCACACTAGACAGTTGACTTTTCTGGAACTTGCCCTGTGCTTTCCGTGTTTGTACTCCTTTGCTCCTTTGGTTTCTGTCTTGATCTTTTTTTCTGTCTCTCTTCGTCATGTTTTGCTATTCAAATGCCCGTTCCCTGACTCTTGAAATGCTGTTAACCTTTTGAGGTCACTCCCAAATTCTGCCTGTGCTGTAAACATTTTTTCTTTCTCTTATTTTGTTTTTTCTTCTGGCAATTTGGCGTTCCATTTTCCGCTGTAGCAGTTTGTCCTTTTTTTTTCTTTTTTTTTTTGGTGCTGGGGATCAAACTCAGCCTCACGCTTGCTAGGCAAGCGCTCTACCAGTTGAGCTAAATCCCCAGCTCAAACAGTTTTCTTTAAACTAACAGTCTTCACTGTACTATTTCCTGCATACTGTTAATTCATGACTTTGCCACATACTTCATTGAGAAGATACAAACTATCAGGCTGGAAATTCTCCTTTGTGACACTTCATCAAACTACTTATGTCTGTACTCACATTCTCATTTTTCCTTGTTATAAGCACTTTTCAAGCCTCTCCTTCCCTTGGTCATCCCCTTTATTTTAAATACATATCCCTTTTCCTGCTTGATTGTTTTTGTTGGTAATCATTCCTCTTGGTTCAGACATTCTCTGTTCTCTCTCATCTTTATAAAACCCTTCTTGATAGCCACATTCCCTTTGGACTACCGCCCTGTCTCTCTATCCTGCTTCATAGCCAAGGTTTCTAGATGTCCTATTTATCTTCCTCATTTAGCATTTATTCTTCAAGTTCTTCTGGTCTGTTCTCTGCCTAACTATGCTGCCGAAACTGCTCCTATAAAATCGCTAATGAGCTGGAGGTGGTGGTGCACAGCTGTGATTCCCAGCACCTGGGTTATATAGTGGATTCAAGGCCACCTGAACTACATAGCGAGACCCTGCCTCACACATACAAAAAAATCGGGGTTGGGGATTTAGCTCAAGTGGTAGGGTGCTTGCCTCCCAAGCTCAAGGCCCTGAGTTCAACCCCTCCCCAAAAAATCAATAATGAATATTGTTGCTAAATCTAACAGAAGAAGGCTTTTCAGTTCTTACAGGACTCTCAACAGTTCTGTAAAGGAACTAGATTTTCCTTTAGGTTTTTCTGCATTTAAAACCATACTTTCTTGGCTTTTCTTCCTTCCTTCTACTCTTTTCAGTTGTTTTTTCTTTTTCTTTTTTTTTTTTTTGTGATAGGGTCTTGCTACGCAGTTCATGCTGCCTTGTACTCACTGTGTAGCCCAGGCTGGTCTTGAACTCCAACTATCCTCCTGCTTCAGCCTCCTGAGTGTGAGATTACAGACTGGCGGCACCACGCCTGGCTTCGGTCATCTTTGAAAGCTCTTCCTCTTTCTTGTTACCTTGAAATACTGAATTCTTTCATTGCTTGGTCCTGGACCACCTCTTTTCACTTGATACATATTTATTTCTATGTAATCTTATTCTTTTGTTACTGTTTATATGCTGGTAACTCCCAAATTTGTAACTCCCACCCCAGGCTTATCCTCTGAGATCATTTGTTATATTGGCTTGTACACGTGAAATCTCACTTGAATATACTGTAGTCATTCAATTCTTGGGCTCCTCAACTCCATAAATTTGATCCTTCTCTAATCTTGCCCATTTTACTAAGTAGCACCTCTAGCTACTGCTCAAACCAGAATCCTGGGGAATTATAATTTAGTTCTGTTCCCCCTCCTCCCCCTTCCCTCTCCCCTCCACTTCCTTTCCCCCTCCCCTTCCTCCTTCTCCAGTTTCGTTGATTCTATTTTTAATATTTACCTTAATATTTTTACTTGACATGACTTTATTCTAATCCTGGTCCATCAGCTCTTGCTTGAACTACTAGAATTAAGTCACCTGACTGGATTCACTGCTTATATTACACTTTTTTTTAATGGTGCTGGGGATTGAACTCACATGCTAACCAAGTGCTCTATCACTGAGTTGTAACTCTAGTCACATGTCTAATTTCTTGTTGCACTTAACATTAGACACAAAATTCTTCATTTGGTTTGTGAAACCCTGAGTCGTCTAACTTCTATCAACTTCCATTTGCTGATAGTGCTTCAATCATACTGGCCTTTCAGTTCTGTAATAGGCCAGTCTTTTTGGTTTTTTTGAGACAGGGCCTTACAGTGTAGTCCAGGCTGGCCTTGAACTCACTATGTAGCTAGCCTAGGCTGGCCTCAAATTTACTGCAATCCTCCTGCCTCTGCCTTGCAAATGATGGGATTATAGGTGTATGCCAGCACGCCCAGTCAATTTTTTCCTATCTCAGGGCCACATATACTAGCTCTTCTGCCTGGAATTCTTTTTCACTCTCAGTGATTAGTTGAAGTCTTTTAGTTTTCAGATTAAATATTTTTTCAAAGATGCCTACTGTTGTTACTCATGATGTTCCCTTCCCCCCATTGTAATAGCATTTATCACAATTTGTCATATTTTTTGCTAGCATATTATTTGATTGCTCATTTACTGTAATACATGGGCAGAGAATGTATATGTTTTATTTGCAGTTTTATACCCAATACTTTCTTTTCTGTCTCTCTTTCTTTTTTTTTCTTTCTTTTTTTGGTGGTATCTCACACTGAGCTACATCTGTAGCCCTTTTTACTGTGAGACAGGGTCTTGCTAAATTGCTCGAACTTTTTTTTTTTTTTTTTTTTGATACCAGGAATCGAACTCAGGGCCTCATGCTTGCGAGGCAAGCATTCTAACCACTGAGCTAAATCCGAGGCAATTGCTTAAACTTTTGATCCTGTCTCAGCCTCCCAGAGTGCTGGGATTAGATGAATGTGCTATCATGCCCAATCAACCCCGGTGTTACTGGGTAGATCCTTCTAAAAGGGACTTGCCAAATAAATGTCTCTGGGTTTTGAGTTGTTCACCTTTCCTTCTGGAGTTAGATTCCAGGTTCTTCTCGTCTCCAGCACAGAATTGAATGAAGCTAGTGAAAAGCAGTTGCAAAGTTTATTTGAAAAAATGAAAGTGAATAGAGAAAGAAACTGGCTTGGGTCAAGTAGAAGAGAAAAGAGTCAGATAAAAATATACCCTACAGGAAGCAGGGCAGTATATTGTGAGGAAAGCCATGATAGCAAGCTCTTCTTGGCATCTGCGACCTTTTATACTGTCCAAATCTCGAGGAAACCCACAAAAACTTCTACATACAGGTCTAGGGGTAATGCTGGGATCCCACACCTCAGGCTGACATCAGGTCTAGGCCATCCTCTTGAAAACCTGCTCAAGTTCTTGTGAGAAGTCCCTGTGCAGGGCTTTGGCAACTGTTAGCCATGTGTAGCCATGCCCTAATCTCCTATCTCATCAGTACTTTCTATAGCTTGTAATAGTCACTTAATAAATATTTCTCGAGTAAATGAGAGAGATATAAAAATTGAACAAAGGGCTTGGGATGGGCTTAGGAAGTACTCTAAAACAGAGTACTTACCTAAAGATTAATCAAGGACTATTAAAGGGCAATAATAATAGCTTTTAAATTATATGTATTACATATTCAATTGCTTAGGTAGATTTAAGATTATTCAGATTTTCTCTTTATTCCCATGTGGAATAAAAAATTATTTATCATGGGTTTCATCAACTTCATCTAAATTTTTTAATTTATTGGCAAAAGGTTTATAATACCATACTTACTTCTTTTTTGTGTCTCCTGGATTTGTAGTAATTCCATCTTTCTCATTTGATATTGGTGATTAGCATTTTTTGTTCTTATTTTTAACTGTAAACAATATAAATTTATTATTTCATAGTATTTTTTTAAGACAGGGTTCTCACTTTGTAGTTCAACCTGGCCTTGAACTCATTATGTAGCCCAGTCTGTCCTTGAACTAATGGTGATCCTCCTGCCTCAGCCTCTCCAGTGCTGGGATTACAGGCATGTGCCACCATGCCCAGCATATTTCATAGTTCTGTAGGTCAGAATTTCAGCAGATTTAGCTGGTTTCTGTGTTTCAAGAACTCAGATCTATATGAAATTGTTGACAGGGCTACATTCCTTTCTGAATGTTCTTAGAGAGAATCTGCTTTCAGACTCATTCAAGTTGTTGAAGTTCATTTCTGTGGGACTCATGCCATGTTTGGGGCTTTTAAATTTTTTTGTGTTTGTGTGCTGGGAATTGAACTCAGGGCTTTGTGCTTACTAGGCAAGTGGTCTACCACTGAGCTAAATTCTCAACCCCGTGGAGCTTTTAATGTACAGCCAAGACTGAGTATCACTAGTAGAGACCTTGGGCATGCCAGTGGTAGCTTCAAGTCTGGTGGTGCTCTTCTTGCTGGCAAATTCTTAGGGTGGCACTTGGTATCATGTGGCAAGTGAAAGAGTGTACATGTCTATGTCTCTGTCTTTTAGTCTTTTTTTGGGAGGAGTGCTGGGGATCAAAATCAGGGTTTTGCACTTGGTAGGCAAGCACTCTACTGTTGAGCTAAATCCCCAAATCCCCAACCCTGCTGTCTTTTATTCTTTTTCTTTTTGGTGCTGGGGATCAAACTCAGGGCCCTGCGCTTGTTACCGCTTGAGCTATATCCCCAACCCGTCTTTTATTCTTGATTGATTTTTCTTATAGCGCTTGGAATTGAACCCAAGGCCTCGCACATACAAGGCAATCTCTCTACTCATCCACCTACACCCAGCCCATAATCTTGATCAATCTTAATATAAATTTATCAATTTAATTGGCCTTTTCGAAGAGTTTACTTTGTTGATTTTTTTTCTATTGTACATTTGTTTTCTTTCTCATTTATGTCTACCATCTTCATTTTTTTTCTTTCTACTTCGGATTTAATTTGCTGTTCTTTTTCTAGCTTTTTGAGATGAGTGCCTAAATCATTAATTTTTAGTCTTTTTTTGAGACAGTGTCTCATTGTGTTGCTCAGGCTAGTCTCCAGCTCCTGGGCCCAAGTGATCTTCCCTTGCTTTGGGTAGCTGGTAATTCTTTCTTTTCTAACATGCGTACTTAAGACTAAATTTTCCCCTAAGCTCAGCTTTAGCCTTATCTCACAAGTCTTTTTCTCCCAATATTTCGTTATAAAATCTTTCAATCATACAGCGAAGTTGAGCAGATTTTACAGAACATTCATGTATTCACACTACCTAGATTCTACTGTTGTGGTGGACCAATATGGTCAACTTGAACAGGAACGCACAGCTGGACTGAGTTGGTGTGGTTCTGGGCATTGGAGATCCACCTGAAGGTTATTGCCAACACAGGACCCTGTGCCAACACAGGACCCTGTGCCAACACAGGACTGAACCCAGGACCTTCACACTGAGCTATAGCTCCAGCCCTTTTGTATTTTTTATTTTGAGACAGGGTCTTGCTAAGTCACTTTGTTGCAGTGGGAAGGTCCTGGGTTCAGTTCCCAGTACCAAAAAAGAAAAAAAAATCAATAACAAAGATGATAAACCCCCAAGTGTCCTGAAATTAAACAATAATTTATGAACTGTCCCTAACAGTTGACTCTGTAGAGTTAGAAGGTAGCAAAATGGTTGCCTAGGACTTGGGTAGGGTGTTGGAAAAATGAGGGGTGACTGCTACTAATAAGGGGTTTCTTTCTAGGGTAACAAAAATGTTCTAAAATTGATTGGGATGATGGTTTACAACTATGTGAATATACTAAGAATCCTTGAATTCTGCACTTTAAATGGGTGAAATATATGATATGTGAATTATGTCTCAATAAAGTTGTTAACAAAAACAATTTTTTTTCTAGTTTTGAGGATTGAACCTAAAGGTGCTCTGCCACTGAGCAACATTTCTATCCCTTTATATTTTGTATTTTGAAACAAGGTCTTGCTGAGTTGCCTAGCCTGGCCTTGGATTTGTGACCCTCATGACTCAGCCTTCTGAGTAGTTGGCATTATAGGTGTATAACACCAAGCCTACATTTTTTTTTTTTTTTTTTGTGGTGCTGGGGATCGAACTCAGGGCCTTGTGCTTGCAAGGCAAGCACTCTAATCACTGAGCTAAATCCCCGGCCCACCAAGCCTACATATTAACAAAATTTCCAAAGGAGTTTAGCAAGGTCACATGCAATACCATCAGTATTCAAAAAAGTTAATCATATTTCTACATGCTATCTAGAAATAATCTAAAAATGAAATTAGGAAAATAATTTTATTCATAGTATCAAAAAGAATAAAATAGGTAGTTACAAACCAAGCAGAAACAGTATAAAACTTGTATGCTAAAAATTATGGAACATTGGTGACAAATTATTTTAAATTTCAGTTTTTATTTATGTTTTGGAGACAGGATCTCACTAAATCACTAAGATGCCCAGGCTGAGCTCAAATTTGGGATCCTCCTGCCTCAGACTTCCAGAGTCCTGGAATTACAAGTGTGTACCATCACACTCAGATGTACCAATGTTCTGTTCTTTTTTTTTGAAACAGGGTTTTACTATATAATTTAGGCTGGCATTGAACTCACTATGTAGCTCAGGCTGGCTTTGAATTTGTGATAATCCTCCTGCCTCAAACTCCGTGACTGGGATTATAGACATGCATCAGCGTGCTTGGCTTTTTTTTTTCTTTTTTTTTTTTTCGGTATGTGCACGTGCACTAGAGATTGAACCCAGAGCCTCTTATATGCAAGTGCTTTACTACTGAGCTACATACACATCTGACTAGTATATGTCATTTTTTTCCCCCTCACTACTGGGGATTGAACCAGAATCTTAGCACTGATCTATATACCCAGCTCTCCCTAACCCCCCCTTTTTTTGACAGGGCCTTGCCAAGTTGTCCAGACTGGGCTCAAACTTGCAGTCCTCTTGCCTCAGTCTCCCATAGTGCTGGGATTATGAACAGAAATTAAAGCAGATCTCAGTAAATGGAGTGATGGTTCATGTTCATGAATTAGAAAGACATTATTATCAAGATGGCAATTTTCCATATATTGGTCTATAAATGCAGTCTGTATCAAAATTTATTCTTTTTTATTCTCTTTCTAGAATTTATTCTCTTTCTAGAATTTGACAAACTAACCCTAATAGTCAATAGAGTTTTGAAAAAGGAAAATTGGAAGAATTACACTATCTGATTTCAAAACTTACCATAAAGCCACAGTTATTAAACTGACATTGCTGCAAGTCTAGGTATATAGATCAGTGAAACAGAATTTAGAGTACCCAAAGATAGCTTTATATTTAGGATTAGTCAATTTTCAACAAAGGTATGTTCTTAATCCAAGATTGCTCTGCTTGTAAAAGCCCCAGTGTAAAATAGTCTCTCATAGCATGTGCTGCAGCATAACTCACTGCATTGCCATCAGGGCAGCAAATGCATCATCATCTGCTGAATAAACTGCTGCATCATCCTTGGTACTTGGCATGTTACAATGCTGGGATCAGTGTGGGCCTCTAGTTGGATTTTGTTCCAGGTATGTGTCTACCTTGGACACCCATGGTAGATTCATGGTAGATTAAATTGGGGATGCTTTGAATTTGGAGAAATGACTGTGTCTTTTTATTTCTTGCCTTCTAATATTATGGGAAGATTGTGAGCAGCATCCATAAAAGAGTAAGAACTCTAGTTTGCTTTTGGATCTGAGTGTGCTATACAGTGTTTGATTGTTTTAGAAAAATCCCTTTGGTGAAAGGAAGCATAAACTTGATTGTTGAGTGTACCTCTTCTGTGTATTTTTCTGTTACAATCCAATGCAAAACTCAGTGCTTTGTTTACTTTTTGAACCTTGTATTTGTATTACAAAGGCGAAGACTCTTCTTTTTTGGGAATGACTTACATTTGTAGATGCTTAGATGTGTGTAACATTGAGCTGCTTCTGTGTCTGTGCCTCCTATGACTGTCCTGAACACAGGCTCTCTGGTGCTCTATTTTTGAGATGCTTTATTTGGGAGAGCATAGTTCCTCAAACCAAGTAAACTTGAATGTCTTTTTTGGGCATTGTCATAGTACAGGGAGGGTATGATGCAAAGTGGTACAGATCAGATGACAACCTGGAGCTTCATTTTTTATGGCTGGTGGTTATGTTGGGGTAACCTCAAACTGGGTCACCTGGATGTACTAAGGTTAAGATTTTTTACCTTAATCATTTATCTTGCTGGATCTTTTTTGTTGTCTGTACTTCAGGTCATTTGTGCATTTCTGTTTTGGAAAGTTTTTCTGGAATGTTAATAGGCTCTATTTTAATATACTTGTCATAATATTAACAATTTCAATCGAGCATTTTGTGGGAAAATTTTTTTCTACGATTCGTGATTCAGGTTAGTTATGATCCTGGTTAATTATATCATTGGTATATTGTCTCAGGAAGTTCTCATTCTGTAAATGCTAAGCTGTTAGTGTCCTTTGGCATTTTTTTTTTTTTAATTACCAGGTAGCAATATTTTGAGTGTCTACTTAACTACAAGCTCAAGTAGGAAGATGCTACTGTACAATGTTCAGTCATTGTTTATTTCTTTAAATTTTTATGTACTTTTGCTTTCATAGTAATATCTGTGTCTCAGTCTTTTTAAGCAGTTTTTTTTCCCTTTGTAAACTAGGTTAGGCTTCTTTGTCCAAAATATTTCTCTGGTACCATTTTTTCTTTAAAAAGTTTTATCTACATCTTTTCTGTTTTCCTTTTGTATTAGCACCATTATTTTCAAATTTTGGTGAATAAAATCTTTGTGTATCTGTCTCACTGCTTTGACCTAAAAATTAGAATTATGGTTTCCAGTTTATTCAGAGTTCCTTAGTAGTGTATGTTTCCCTTCCACTTGCTTTCTGTCCCACCTTATCTGCTTTTCCCCCATTGAAGTGAGATTGTCAGTATTATTTATTTTGATTGGATCTCAGAAATTACCTACTTCGTTTATGCTGTCCTTCTCCCTCTGGACTTGATGACCTCATTCTTTTCTTGGCTTAATTGTCTCTGTAAACTTTGCTTTCTTTTTGCCCCAGGGCCCCCCTGTCATGTGCTCCTGGCAGACAGGAAAGGCTGTGGAGCTTTTCTCTGGTGTCTGTCAGAAGAAAGTGATTGTTACTGAAACATGTTTCTTTCAGCTAAAAGAGAGTTGCTATTTTCTAATTATATAAGACTTTAGATTTCTCCCCCTCTCCTCTCAGTCTGTTTGGAAAATCAACTAATTCTCTGTGGGAACAAATGTAGTGGGGAAAATGCAAAAAAGAGGAAAGGTGAGGAAATACAGAAATTTGGGACAAAGTAGACAAAAAAAACTGTAGTTTGAGGCCGTCAGGAATAATCTAACTGAAGCAGGGCCAAGAAGTAGGCAAAGGATAGTATCTCTTATCCTCCTGAGTTTTAAGCAGCTGCAACAGGAGGAGGAACTGCGGCTTGTATTTACAAGGCCAAAATCTGAAGAAAAAGCTTCCTTTCCTTTGGCATCTTGATATGGAGGGTTCTCCAGAGGAAAATAAAGAGATGAGATATTACATGCTTCAAAGGTAAGTTTTAGATGCTGTATTTGGGCATTCTCTACCTTTAAAAACTGTAGGGCACTAACAGCTAAACCCTAAAATTTATGGGAAGTTTGATGGGATTTTTTTGTTGTCTGTAGGAAAATGAAAGATATTTTTTAAAAACAAATGAATAAAAACTAGCATATTTGCTTCTGAATTTTTAAATCTTTATTTTATATTCAGAATTTGAATGAAAGATACAGGACTCCATATGTAATACCGTAGCTGTGTTGAAAACAAGCACCTCCTGTGTGTACTTGCTGTGTAATTATTTCGTTAAGGGAGTTTGGTCTGTGCCAGATTTGCCCACTGGATTTGATGGTATTTCAAGAGTGAAGTCTCTTCAACGTTGTGAAGGAAGGATATTCTTTGTAGCATCCTGTTGAAAGTAGTTTTGCTGAAAAGCTTTTTAGGCTATGTCACTAGGGCTGGAAAAGATGCCTGCTGAATTGCCTTGGCATGTTGTTGGTGAGGATGTCAAGCTCCCTTACCTCCATGTCCTTCTTTGTATTAGAAATCAGGCTAAGGAGGAAAATGAACATGGCTTTTTCTGGGGGCCTCTTCAGTCCTCTTGCAGGTCTGTGCCTCCTTAGCAGAGGATTATCATAAAAGATCAGAATGATTTGCTTAACAGTAGTTACTAAGGGTCCCTCATTATTATTATTATTATTATTATTATTATTATTATTATTTTGGTCCACTTGCTTGCTTTGTAATCTGGAGCTTTAATTTTGAACAAAATTAATCTGAAAATTAAACTGGAGTTAGACCAAAACAGAAAATAAACAAAAAACACTGAGGTGGTAAAATTTGTCTTTAGAATAATTATCCTTTCCTTTTCCTTTTGACCATTCTGTCCACCTTTCGGGGAGAAAACCATCGTTAGGGGTATTAACACCTGCTCTATATTCCCTTCTTTAAAAATTGTCTGTTATCCCCCGGCTGTTGAGCTGATACTATATTTTTCTTAAGGTTATTTCAACTTTGCTTGTTAGATACATAAAACATATTTTTATTAAATATATAAAAGTTTCGTGTGACTTTTAAAAATTGCTTTCTTAGGGAAATAAATCTAACATTCCAGTGCTTTCAAATTTTGAGATTAAATTAAAACAAAATTTCCTGAGCAGTGTTGCCTTTTATTTTTGCCTTTTCATCAGTGTTCATCTTCACTTTAAGGTTGTGTCTATTCAGTATATCTCCTCTGAGGTCAATATAACCATATCAGTTATCTTACAATATTATCAGCCACTCTTTCAGTCCTTGAGGGAATTTGGATTTGTAACAGTTAGTATGGGAGTCATATATTTGGGCCTTATGTGAACATTGAAAGACATGAGAGAGAAAGATCTAAGTAGTTTGTTCTCTAAAATCATCTCCTAAAAAACAACAGCAACAACCCAACTACTTGGTATTTGCTCTAAAGGCCTAATTCTTCATATGTGTATATAATACTTGTAAATTATAAACTGTAACCATATTCGGTGCAGTTTAAATAAAGGCAGTACTATAGAGGGTCAAACTCAGGGACTCTGGAGTCAGGTAGGCTGGATTTAGATCTTAGCTCTGTCATCTTTACATGTGTGTCTGATCTTGGGTATGTCATATAATTCCTCTGAGCCTCTCTTTCCTCACTTATAAAATGGTGCTCTCAAACGTTACAGCATTATTATTATTATTATTATTATTATTATTATTATTATTATTTTGGCTTTTTGAGACAGGGTCTTGCTATGCACTTCAGGCTGGCCTCAAACTTGTAGCAATCCTCCTGGCTCAGTCTCCTGAGTGCTGGGATTACAGGTGTGAGCCACCTGCCGGCCATTATAGCATTATTGCAAGGATTAATATGCCAATGCATGTGAAGAGCTTAGCACAATATCTCATAGCAAGTACTCAGAAATTTTTTTTATTTAGTTTTTGATAATTAGTAATTAATAAATAATCATCATAATTTTAAAATGTTTGAGCAGTTTTTATTTGTGCCAAGAACCCCTTAGTGCTAGAAATACAAAATGGGTAAGCACCTTCAACCTGAGTAAGAGTTCCTGACTTCAAGGAACACACTACCAAGTAAGGCAGATGTGTAAACTCATGTAACAATCTGATGTGATTAAGAGGAAAGATGTATGTGCAAGTTCTGGGGTAGCACAAGAGAGGCTCAGTTACTTCATTAAGGGTTGAAGCTAAAAGAATCAATGTAAGCAAAGGCTTGCTGGGAAAACCAAAAGGTTTTTTGTTTGGTTTGGTTTGTGGTGTGGTACTGGGGATTGAACCCATGACCTTGCACATGCTAGGCAATGTGCTGCCACTGAGCTACATCCTCAGCCTAGCTTTGTTGCATTTTGAAGAATGAACTGAAGTAGTACTGGAAGACAAGGAAGACTATTCATGATAGAGAACAAGAGGTACAATCAGAAACCATAAGGAGAGAACAAAGTGCAGTGCAGAAATGTTTAGTCATTTCTCATGCAGGAGGAATGAACTTACCTTTTTAAAAGTTCTAGTCCAACATTTATGGGGTTTGCATTTCTAATTTTCATTTTCTGATTTCCTTCATCCTTCTGCTTCACCAGTGTTTCATGTAGGTGTCAGCTAGCTTCACACAGGGTAAATAAATGTATTTGCCCTTTGTAGTTATTTCTCTAAAAATTTACTTTTTTAAGTTCTAGGCAGATGCCGATCTTAACAGGGGACTGACATATGGGTAGATAGAGGAGGCAAAAATATTATAATGCACTGGTGGATTTTTGTTGTTGAAAAGCCAAGTTGTAATAGATTTCATTTGCCTTCACTCTAGTCATATTTCTGTTGGAAAGCATCTAAATGTAATGAAAAATGGAAGTTCCCAAGGTCAGAGTTTGTATTTTGATTGACATTTGTATCCTCAGATTTTAAATACCAGTGGGACATGAAGTAGAGGGGAGTGTCTGGAGGGATGAAGATATAATGAGAACAGATAAAGAAATAATGATGTCATACTTACAGACCTAGATTTCAATTTACAAGTACATATATGGCATTGTTCTCTTTGTTGTCTTTCCATATCAGTAGTAATGGTTTTTATTTCTATGATTATTATTTTAAGCAGACATCTTTCTTTTTCTTTCCTTTTCTTTGTGGCACTATGGATTGAACTCTGGATCTCACACGTGGTAGGAAGTACTGTACCACTTAGTTATATCCCTAGCCCTTTTCTTTTTTCTTTTGAGACAGGATCTCACTAAGTTGTCCAGGCAGGCCTTAAACTCATGATTCTCCTGCCGTAGGCTCCAGAATAGCTGGTGTTGCAGGTGTGTGCCATCACACTTAACTTAATTTTTCTAATATAAAAAGCTTATGTCTAGCCACAGCTAGAACCTTTGTCCTCTACACAGAGACTCTGGTGTAGGTTTTTAGGAGGTGGCTAGTGAATTCCTAATAGGGAAGTACGATGAGCACAGTGTGTTTTCAGATGTCTGTAGATCTTGGAGGTGACCTCAAAGGTGGCTTTGTTGAAGTTGCCCAGGGTGTCAGTGCAGCCCCTGGCCCAGGTATAGCAATTATCAATTTTGGCCATCAGCAGCAGCTTCTTGGAAATGGCCTGAGAGGGTGCCAGTGCCTCTGGGGGTGAGATGAGGTGCACCAGCACAGAGCTACAGTGCCTGTCATCTTGCAGGGGAGAGCATGGGGCTTGCTGATGGCCTCTCCACATGGAGAGCTTGGCCTGGATGAGTGGCCTCTGGGATGGTGGTGGCTACCTCCTTGGAGCACTTGACACTCACAGCGACATGACAGTTGTAGTTCCCGATGGTGACAAATGCCTTGAACCTGATCTGCTAGCCAGAACAAGTCTGCCTCTGTACCTGCAACCTGCATGGTTTCAAAACCTCATCCTTGAGAGAGCCCTCTGGGAAAAAGCCAGTGGAAAGGACATAGATCTCATGTCCTTGACCAGGTGGTCCAGCTTGGACAGGGATCCACTTCTTATCCTCAGTCTTGACTTTTTGAGCAAAACTTTCTGCCCCCATGCCATTGGCAAAGCCACCTCAAAAGTCAACATGGCCACCCTTGGTGGGGGTGGAGAGGGGTGCAGGCTTCCACTGCGTTGACGTAACCTGCTGTTTGATGTTTTCCCAGAGAAGAAGCAGTAATAGTTTTTTAAAAGTCAACTTTGTTGGGAGTATAATTTTACAGTCAAATGCATCTATTTTACAAGGACAATTCAATGAGCTTTTTTTTTTTTAAATCTGTTGGGTTATTAATCTATCTACAGAAAGTTCACCTTTTAAAAATTATAGTTTTAGAGTTAGTCACTTTCAGATACTCCCTACTCATCCAGAGTAGCTGTGCACCACTGGCAATTTTTTTTTCTCTCTCTTTCTGTCTCTCTCTCCCTTTCTCTCCTCTTCCCTCTCTTCCTCCTTCCCTCATTTTCCCCCTTTCCTCATCTTAAGAAAAATAAAAATTATAGTTTTATGGTTTTGACATATGTATCCACCTGTGTAACCGTCACCACAATCAAGATCAAGATGTAAAACATTTGTATCATCCTCATTACTCCCCTGCAGCCCTTTGCCCCAGCTCAGCATGCTGATCAGTTTTCTGCACTGTAGATTGGTTATCTAAATGTCATATACTGGAGTCATACAGTATGTGTTCTTTCGTGTCATTTCTTTCTCTGCTCCTGAGATTCATTTATGTTATTACTCAGTCTGATACACTGGTAATGATCCATGAACTTGGGCCTGAAAAGAAACGAGTACAAGGCAGATAAGTTATAGACAAGGAAGTTGTTGTTTTGTTTGTTTGTTTGTTTTTAATTTTGAGAATTGCTCTTGCTAAATTAATAAATTACACAGGCCAGGCTCAAACTTGTAGTCTGTCTCAGCCTCACAGCCTGCTGGGATTATAGACATGTGCCACTATGTCCAGCTAATTTTAATTTTTTTAAAAATATATGCCCAAGTACTGCTTCCAGACCACTGGTATTGATTATTAGCATAGATGTTGCGTGGTATGGTTGGAAGAACACTGAAATGAGACCTAGGGAACCTGGTTTCTTGTCTGTATTATAAACTTCTTTTGTGACCTTAAACAAATCATTCTACATTCTTCTTAGTGCCTGTCTCTTTTTTTTTTTTTCAAATGGTACGAACGATGGAACCCAAGGCCTTTCTGCTTAGCTACCTCCTTGTACACCCCACCTCCCTTAAAATGTTCTTTTTTTTTTTTTTTTTTTTTTGAGACAAGGTTTTACCTAGTTACTAAGTTGTGGAGGTTGGGCTTGAACTTGTGATCCTCCTGCCTCAATCTCCCAGAGTGTAAGAAGTGCATGTACTACCATGCCTGGCTCAGGCCACTCTTAATTTTAGAGTTTCAATTCAGATCGGGATAACTATATACATTATAGAAAAGGGTGTAGAAAATTTTAATAGGTTCACCACCTTGAAATGTCAGTGTCTCAGAAGATTTTGGGGTGCCATCACACTCATTAGCTAACCTGTATACTGAGTGTCAGCAGTGGTGTGTGCAACACTTTAAGTCTAGTAGGTAAAGTAGCCACTAGTCTCTGAACTGTCCCTCCTTACTGTCTTTCTGTAGAAGTTTTGCAAGTTAAGGACAGCCATCTTAGGTCTTGTAAAGTATAAAGGAAGAAACTACTCACTGAGTATGTATGTATGTATGTACATACGTATTGATTGATTGGTACTGGGGATTGAACCAAAGGTTTTCACACTGAGCTATGTCCCCAGCCTTTTCAAATTTTTTTTTTATTTTGATACAGAGTCTTACTAAGTTGCTAAGTTGCCCAGGCTGGACTCAAATAAAAAAAAAAAAAAGGGCTGGAAATGTAGCTCAGTTGTAGAGTGTTTGCTTAACATATGCAAGGTCATGGATTTGATCTGCAGTACTGCAAAAACAAAAACACCCCCAAAACAACAATTAATAAACTATAGGTGCGTAGAAAGCCAGATAGTATGCTGTGTATCAGAAAAGAGTATCTTACATAAGATTTGGTCCTTCCCTTCAGGGAGACTTACATTCTAAAGAGGTTAACAAAGAAACATTTACCTATTTAAAACTGCACAGAAGAACTGGGTATATAGCTCAGCAGTAGAGTGCATGTGTAGCATGCATGAGGAAGTCCTGGGTTCCATCCCAGCATAGCCGAATGAATGAATAGTAAAATTGGAGGCAAGAGAATAGTACCTAAAAATAGTACCTAAAAACTTACAAGAAGAAGGGCTGGGGATTTAGCTCAGTGATTAGAGTGCTTGCCTTGCAAGCACAAGGGCCTGAGTTCAATTCCTGGCACCACAAAAAAAAAAAAAAAAATTACAAGAAGAAAATAGAAGAGTATATAACACTGAATCTTTTTATTTTGATGGGTATTTTTCTTCTCCACAATATAAATGATGTTTTAGTGAAATGCTTTTAAAGTCAAAGTCAATGTAAAGGACCCATAACGAGTAATACATCAGTATTTTCAATAAAGACAGGATCACAATACTGAGTTTTCCCTTTGCCTCAGGCTCCGGTATGGGTTGGCATGACATTGTGGGAAGAGTTGGGGGGATCCTACCAGGCATTGAACCTAGGGCCTCTGTACTGAGCTACATCCCTAGCCCTTTTTATTTTGAGGCCGGGTCTCTAAATTGCAAAATTGCCTAGATTGGGCTTGAATTTGCGATCTTTCTGCCTTGGCCTCTCAGTGTACTGGGATTGCAGGCCTGTGCCACCATGTCTGGCTTGTCAGAAGATTTTAATCATATTCTTTTATTTTGGAATGATAACTTTACCACAGTATGAAAGTTAGATTGTAGAAAAGGAAGGAAAAATATCCTTTCAGAGAATCTCTCTGTCAAGGTCTACTTGTGGATTTTAAACAGGTTTTAGAAGAGTAAAAGAAGAAAAAAAAATGCTGAAGTAATCTTGAGTTAATGATTGCAGGAAGCCCCTTTCACCACTAAGGCTGGGAGAACAAAAGGGAAGAGGTAATGTTACCAGAAGCTAGGCGCTTCAAGGAGGGCCCTTGGAGGCTGGTGCTTGGAGCTCTCGGAATGAGCTTGGGGTAGCTTGTGCTACAGTCCCTTTGGAAGAAGCTTGGCGTGGCAGGTGATGGGTAAGCCTTGGCAGCTTGGTCCAGAGGGTGAGTGAACAAGGTAAGTCTGGTACTGTGCCAAGGAGCCACAACCCACTCCTGTTAGTGATTTTAAGGCTTTTCCTGGGAATGTTGCAAGAAGCTAGAGGCTTGAGTAACTGTTACTGCTGAAGTGATACTGAGAAGGGCTGGAAAACAGGAAGGAAGTCCTTTTTCTTACCTTCCCACATTTTCTTTGGCAGAACTGAACAAGAGAGTGCTATCAAAGGAGTCATGGAAATGAAGTTTGCAGTCTTAGCCCCATTGTTACAGAGCACACAGCATGAAAGGGTAGACTTGGAGCTGTTATAGAACTGGAACAATGACCACCATGCATATTTGAGAAAGAGAAAACTGAAGTTGGGCAAGGCTAAATTATTTGTCAAGATAGATCTGGAATTTAAGCTCAGGCCTATGTTCTTTGTCCTACTCTTCATTTAATCTGATGTACTGTTGATTGTTAGAAAGCGCCATTATTTTATGTACCATCAGGAAAACAATGCTACCAATTATGACATCAATTATAACATATATACCAATATGAAGGATTTTAAAAAGTAAAAAAAAAAGTGACTATCTTAAAGTCAATCAAATATGGTATATTACGTTACCCTGTGAAGAATTTGGTTTTGAGGTTGTTGATTTGGGAATGGCTGTGGGATACCCAAGTAAAACATTTAGCTGGCAGTTAAAAGTATGCAGTTAGAGCCCATCAGAAAGATGGAGGGTAGGGATCCAGAGGTAAAGGTTATGTGTACAGCAGAGTCACAGTCTAGAAATAGCCTTCTAAGTGATTTAGTTTTCAGTCCCTCAATCAAGTGCTTATACTATCTTGTTTCATTCTCTCCATTCCCTCTCGATTTGTGATGACATCTGATGATAAACCTTGATATTATTTTTTTGTTGTTCATGAAAACTTTTTTTTTCTTAAATTTCTCCAAGTGAGGATTTTCTTTTCTTTTTTTTTTTTTTTATATTTGAAAATTGTGTGTAGGCCAGTATGCAGACTCTAAAAGGGTACAGTTGGAAGTATTGTTATAAGTATGGTAACGAAAAGCAGGTTTCTAGCAGGTATAGATAATCTGAAGAAATCCTATCTGTAGATTCTCATAGTTTCTCTATTTTTGTAGGTCAAGTATGTCTGGGTTGCACTTAGTAAAACAAGGTCGAGACCGAAAGAAAATAGACTCACAGCGAGATTTCACTGTGGCTTCTCCTGCAGAATTTGTTACTCGTTTTGGGGGAAATAAGGTGATTGAGAAGGTAAGTTATAACTTCTTACATTGTTAAAAGTACCCGAGAGCTGGAGGTGTAGCTCAGCTGGTAGAGCATGTGCCTAGCATGGACCAGGACTTGGGTTAGATCTCTAGCCCTGCAAAGTATCTATGATTTAATGCATAGATTTGTTGTCTAGACTTGTTCAAAATTGATCTTTAGGTTTTTAGAGACTTTGTCTCATTTGTGCAATTGTCCTTTCTGCCCCTTAGCATCCTGTTGTATAACGTCATTATTTTCTGGACTATATATTTACCACTGCTAATTTAGTTGTCATTAAGGAGCTGAAACACTGCTCAAAAACTCTAAAAGAAAAAAAAAAAGAAACACTCCTCATAAAGTTATTTTTGAAAGATCTTGTGTTTTTATAAGGCGGGGCTGCACTGATACGATAGAGAATGAGCAAGTGATTAGCTTGTAGGGTGCTGGAGGAAAGACAATACGGGACAGCCCTGGATTTAGAGCTAAAGCAGTAGAAAGTTTCAGAATAGAAGATTTAGACAATTTGATATACTGTGACTTATACCTTGAGATGTTTAAAGGGAATATATCACATAAAATGCTTGAAGAGATTTCAGGAATTTTGAAATGTTATGTTAATTCTGTGTCAGAGCCGAGAGGTTGATTGAAATACCTTATAGTGATTGAAAGATTAAAGCTGGAGACCTATATGCCAAAGTATTGCTTCAGCAGTATACTTCTGTTATTCTTTCAGTAAAGGTAGATTACGTATTCACCTATGTTTTCTCAGGTGCATGATTGCAAGACAAGTGAGTAGATGAAATATGTATTTGTAGAGAAGTTTTAGAGTCTTTTGAATCTTCTGTTTTTCTTATGAACCATTCTGAGACATCTTATACCAGTGGTAGCAAACCTATGGCATGTGTGCTGCAGCCAGCTGTTTGTATCATTGAAAGCTCTGTTACTGTGTTTCTCTTTTAATATGAGTTGTTTTTTCCTAAATAAAACCTCAGTATTCAAGTTTCATTGCAGTGTTGACACTTTGTGATGAATAAGTGGGTTTTGCGTTGCAGTTTGGGCACTTGGTCTCTAAAAGGTTCATCACCACTGTGGCCTATAAAATTCTGAGGCTTGGGGTTCAGCATGTGGGAGAAGGGCAATTTATGTCAGATTTTAAAAAATGTTTAAGGCTGTATGTCTTATTTTATTACCGCAGGGAATAGTACATGACACTGCATAGTTTAGTCTTCCCCCTATTGTTTTTTGATAATACATTATCCCACTGAAATTTGTTTTCTTCAGTTCACTAGTAATAGATATGGTAGACTAAATAGGATATGAGTAATTATGACTTTTTTTCTTCAAGAAATGAATTTAGAAAAGAGTTCTGCATGGCACATAAGTATTTGCTTAGCAAATATTTAAAAATACTGCTTGATCATGTGGGAACTGGTTCCTCACAGTCTGAACTATCTAGAATTCTGGTTGATATTCTACTTTTTTTTTTTTTTCAGAGAAAAAGAGATCTACAAAAATTCCCTGATCTTTTTTCCTGTGCCATTGTGTTTTCTTTTTTTCTCCTATTTTTTTTCCTCCTAGGTTCTTATTGCTAATAATGGTATTGCAGCAGTGAAATGCATGAGATCTATTCGGCGGTGGTCTTATGAAATGTTTCGAAATGAGCGTGCAATTCGATTTGTTGTCATGGTCACGCCTGAAGACCTTAAAGCAAATGCAGGTAAGTTGTTAGCTTTAGAAAAGATCACTGTCCTTTAGTAGACCAGTTTAGGGCTTTAGACTAACCTTTTGAGTAGGGAAATTATTATTATTGCTTTTTTTGAGTAGGGAAATTATTAATTTAGTGAGTTTCCCAAATTCAAGGTTTCTGGTAAAATCCTATTAAACATATTTTTCTTTAAAAAGAGTCAGTAATAGCCATGTAAAAGTGATTTTACTATAGTAAATCATAACACAGTTTTCTGTGTTCTAAGGTTGTAGAAATTTAACATAAATTGGTTTTTTTGAGACAGAGTTTAGCTCTGTAATTCAGGCTGTCCTTGAACTCACTATGTAGCACAGGCTGGCCTTGAACTCCTGGCGCCCCTCCTGCCTCAGCTTCCCAAGTGCTGGGATTACAGGTATGCGCCACACCTTTGGTTATACTACATTTTATTTTATTTTTGAGACAGGGTCTCACTATGTAGTGCAGGCTGGCCAAGAACTATGTAGCCCAGGCTGGCCTTGAACTCGTGGTGATCCTCTTACCTCTGCCTCCGGAGTGCTGGGATTATAGGCATGTGCCACCACACCCGGCTATGCTGTATTTTAGAGTGAAGATTTTCTCCTCCTACTGAGGGAGAGGAGGCTTGTGGCCCAAATGGGTTTCACTAAGTAAGCTCTTCTGCATATTCTCTCTACTCAGATGGTCCTCTACCTGAGAGTAACAGGTGAAGACCATTGATATAGTTGAGAGCTGTGACTAGACTTTTTTCTCCATACTTTTTATGACTAAGACATAATCTCTTTAGATAGAGTATTCACAAAAAAATGTTAGCTCTTTAAAGAGCTATCCTTTTAAACCTAGTAGTTTGGTCTGTATATGTTGTCATTGAGACAATGATGTAAGACTATTCCTAAATATTAAAGGTTATTGTGACATCACTGATGTATTGGAAAGTAGATGTTATTATGTAAAATCATTTAGATATACTCTTTAATATCTCTGAGATACAATTATAAAAGGAAATTCATAGTGTCTGTTTCACAGTAGAGTTATAAAGTGAAATGATCTTTAAAAAAAAGTAAACTGGGCTGGGGATTTAGCTCAGTGGTTAGAATGCTTGCCTAGCAAATGCATGGCCCTCAGTTCAAATCCCCAGTACTAAAAAAAAAAGTACACTGCTAGGGTTGAGGATCTACCTCAATGGTTGCACACTTGTCTAGTATATGCAAGGTCCTGGGTTCAATTTCCACTACAAAAAACCAAAATAGCAAAACAGAAGAAAACTAATGAATGATTCTATTAGCATCTTGAAAGATCTATTTGAGGAAGACAATAATAGAAGCTATATTCTGGGGCTGAGGATAGAGAAGAAATGGATGGTCTAGGCAGTGATGGCAAATCTTTAAGAGCTTTCAGTGATACAAACAGCCTGCTGCATCAGCACACATGCCATAGGTTTGCCACCACTGGTCTAGAGAGATGGAGGGAAACATAGCAAGATTTGGTGATTAGGGGAAGAGTTATGTTGACTGTTGGGTTTCAAATTTGGCTGACTATACAGAGGGTAGTCCCAACATGTAAAAATAGATAATATAACAATAAAAGCAAGGTTTTTCAGTGGGGAGATGAATTTAGTTTGACATACTTTTGGTACTTGCAAATTCTGAAAGTCTTATAAAAGTTGACTCTATCCTTCTAGAAGTTAGAAACAGAGCTGAGGATTAAGATGTGTGCATTATGGGCAAATATGTGGTATAGTTAAACTACCATTCAAAAAATCATACAGAGGGGGCTGGAAATTTAGTTGAAGTAGTAGAGTATCTGCCTAGCAAGCACAAGGCTCTGAGTTCAATCCCCAGCACACACACACAAAAAAAACAAACCCAAAAAACAAAAAACATACAGAAAATCAAGAGGGTCGACCATAAAATTTTGTGGAAGATTAAAAGGCATGGTGGTGCACACTTGTAATCTCAGTACTTGGGAGGCTGAGGCAGGAGGATTGCTATGAGTTTGAGGCCAGCCATGGCTACATAATGAGTTCAAGGCCAGCCTGAACTGCTTAGCAAGACCCTGTCTCAAAAAACCAAAAAAAAAAAAAAAAAAAAAAAAAAAAAAAAAAAAAAAAAAAAAAAAAAAAAAAAAAAAAAAAAAAAAAAAAAAAAAAAAAAAAAAAAAAAGTTAGCTAGACTGAGGAAGATAGGCCCATGAAATGATTAAAGACATAGGACAAGAAACAGAAAAGACAAACACAGAGAATTTCAAACAGAGTATGTTGGCACCTGCCTATAATTCTGGCTACTCAGGAAGCTGAGGCAGGAGGATCACTAATTTGAGGCCAGTCAGGGTAACTTAGCAAGACCTTCTCTCAAAACAACAATAACAAGAACAACAACAAAATACAACAAATTCTTGTAGGGGAATGTCAAATGCATTAGTGATCCAAAAATAGAATCAGAAACTACCTAGCATTAGGAAGTCGTTATAATCTTTGCAAGAATAATTTTAGTGCAACAATAAAAGAATATGCAGACTAATATAGGATCTTAAGGAATATGGGAAATGATTTGGAAATAGCCAATGTAGACTAGTTTTTCAGGAATTTTAGATCAAAGAAAAAGAAAAGGCAGTAACTGGAGCTGGGCATGGCTACTTGTACCTTTAATCCTAGCTATTTGGGAGGCTCAAGCAGGAGGATCATAGTTTGAGCCCAGGCTAGGCAATTTAATGAAACCCTGTCTCAAAAATTTTAAAGAAATTCAGGCGTGGTAGCACATGCCTATAATCCTAGGACTGAGGAGGCTGAGGCAGGAGGATTGCCACGAGGATTGCCACAAAGCCAGCCTGGGCTACACAGTGAGTTCAAGGCCAGCCTGGACTATATAGCGAGACCCTGTCACCAAAAAAAGAAAAAAAAAATTTTTTTTTTAAAGGGCTGGGAATATAGCTCAGTAGTAGAATCCTTGCCTAGCATGCATGAGGCCCTGAGTTCAGTCCCTAGCACCACAAAGAAAAGCAAAAAACAAGGTAAGTAACTGAAGAGAAATTCAAAGTCACGGGAGGATTTAAAAAAATTTTATTAGAATGAAAGAAATCTGGGAATGTTTGTAGTCTGAGAGAAACTAAAGAGGAGGGAAGGCTTTAAGTACATTAGAGACTTCAAAGAGGTAGAAAGGAATGGATCCAGGGCACAGGTAGACAAAAATATGCATTGCTTTTGACCAAGGAATTCTTTCTCTTGGTATTTATTCTGAGGGAGAAAATCAGTAATGAGGGTAAACATAATTGGTATAACATTATTCCCTGCATATTATTTAAGAATAATGAGAAACTAGAAGTAATTTAAGTGTTCAACTTTACCAGATTAGTTAAATGAAATGTAATGTACCAATTCTATGAAATACCATGTAGCCATTATAAAACATTTTGTGGAATGACATTTCTTAGAATGAGGGTATGTTTTAATAAATTGCTGTATTGTTTATTGCTGTGTAACAATACTATCACAAGATGACTTAGCTAGGTCTTCTTCTTCAGGGACTCTGCAGCCAGTTGGCATTTGGGGCCTTGGTCTCATCTGTGGCTCTTGGTCATAGGCCACATCTCAAAAATGACTGTCTGCTTTCTCAAAGCCAGCAAGGGAGAATCTTCTTGTAGTAGAATGGGTTGTATTTTTAGGTAATGTTATCATGGAAGTGACATTTCATCACTTGTGCCATATTTTCTTCTCCAGAAGCAAGTCACAGATCTTGCCTATACTCAGTGGAAGGGGATTACATAAGACACGAAACCTAGAGATTGGGATCATGGGAACTTCTTGGTGTCTGTCTACAGTGATTACTAAGAACAAAGTTAACTGTAGAAGGAAATTGATAGCATAACATAATAGAAAAAAATATGTTGTGCATACTCCTAGAAAAAAGGATGTAAGAACATGTACTAAAACAGCAATAGTAGTTTCCTTTGGGGGTAGAATTTTGGAGTGTTTTTATTTCTGTTTGTGTTTCTTCTTTTTTCAGCTTTTTACATATGTTTTATAATTTTTCATAAAAAGTTAATAAAATGCTAGAAAGTATTACCGTGTGAATGGTGTTGAATTAAAGAATATTATGGATAATTTTTCATTTTACCTTTCTTACCCCAAACATTGTACCGTGTTAATTATTATTTAATGGTTGCACTGAGTATAATTTAGTACCGTAAATTCTGTGAAAAATAGGAATATTATTTGGGCCTATTGGTACATACCTATAATCCCAGCACTCAGGAGGCCTAGGGAAAAGGATTGCTGGTTCAAGACCAGACTATACTACATAGTTCAAGGCCAGCCTGGACTCCATTGTGAGACCCTGTCTCAAAAAAAAAGTTATTAAATTCTGATATATTATTTAAGTGTTACCCCTACTTTCCTGACCCCCTAGTACTGGGGATTGAATCCTGAGCTACATCTCCAGCCATTTTTATTTTTTGAGACAGATTCCCACTAAATTAGTGTGCTTTCTCTCCTATAATAAAACAATAAGTTTATTTCAGTTTTGAACCATATTTAAGGTTTATAGTTATCAGATAGATGCAAGAGCAAGATATAAGAAATACTAGCCATAATTACATGTAAACTGAGGAGCTAATAATGCCTAGCATATATAGGATTGTTCAGAGAATTAAATGAGGTAATGAATATAGTTAGTACTTAATACAGTCTCTGAAAATGTTAGATGGTTTCTATCATTGTTGTTGCCAGAACATCAAATGACAAATCTGAAAGGGAATACTAAGCAAAAGAAATGTAAAAAGGGAAAGTGGTTATCTTTTTACAATTTCTTTCAAATACTTAGTGCTCCCAACATTCCTCATAAACCTTTTTCGGCACTAATCAGATTCCTGTAGCTAACTTTTCCTGTTTAGTCAGTCTGCAAGCACCCTCCAGGCTAGACTCCTTTTCCTGTTCTTTTCAGCTTTGTACCAGGAAAAGGACTTTCTTGCCGTGCCATGCAAGTTAAACAGAAAGGATGTCAGGGCTGGAACTTTTCCTCAGAAAAGAATAATTGTACATGGGCCCTAAGTGACGGATGGATCAACCTTGATATAGAGATTATAAAGAGCCTTCAAAGTGACGTGTTTGAGAACTACTGTTTTAGTATGGGAGATTTTTACATATTTGACTCAACAAACTCAGAATCTTCAACTAAATAATTCTGGACATTATCCCATTAACGCTGGTTGTTTCCATGGTTACTAATGATAGTTCCTATGCTGTTTTGCTGTGTGATTGTATTTCTGAAAACAAATCATGTAATCTCTATTAATTTGTTTGCATTTTCAGAATACATTAAGATGGCTGATCATTATGTGCCAGTGCCTGGGGGACCAAACAACAACAACTATGCAAATGTGGAATTAATTCTTGACATTGCTAAAAGGATCCCAGTACAAGTAAGAGAGTTCTTTAAAAGCAAATTTGGCTATTTTAAGTTAAGCAAAGGATATAGCTAAGGAACTGTTACATAAAGCACCTTTTCTGAAAATTCTTACATGCCTTTTTATGGGATAACCTAAACAGACAAAAAATGAAAAGAGAATGATTAAGAATAAATAAACAATAGAAATAGGTTTAGAAGGAACTTTCACAGATTTTTTTTTCAATTCTTTGCATCTTACCTTTCAGCTATCCCAACAAAGTACAAATTAACTGTTTCATATGGAATATTCTTACCTTAGAACATGGTGGTGATTTTAGAAATAGGTTGTTTCTTCTTACCACATTGTGTTAGGAAGTTTAGGGTAAATACATTAAAGCCCAACAGGGAAAAATATCTCTAGACTTTTGTGGTAATATAATTATTAGATAGCAAGGTGAAGTTGGGTGGGGAAGATAATTGAATATGTGAAAGATGGCCGATATTTCCAGAAATGACTCTGTAGAACCAAACCAAAAAACTACAAGTTGTATTTCCTAAAGAACAACAAGATTAGCTGGATCTGAATATCAGTTTCAACTTGGTTTTGACCTTCTCAGAAGTTTTGCCACAATGGACTGCTTATTGTTCTATAGAAAGTTTGCCAGCAATCAAGCATAGGAGCTGAATTACACATTGGGTTGCTATGGACCTAACTGTAGGTCCTTTAGTAGGACCAGTCTAGGTAAAGTAAGGCTGTTTGTGGTTTTCTTGGTATGGATTTTAAGAATGAATCATACTGCATTCCCTCGTAGGCAGTGTGGGCTGGTTGGGGTCACGCTTCTGAGAATCCCAAGCTCCCAGAACTTCTCTTGAAAAATGGCATTGCCTTCATGGGTAAGCAGTTCCTGTCTTTCTTTTTCCTTTTGTGATTTTGTCCATATTTCATTTTATAGTTTGTTTTCTTTCTTTTGTTTTTGGGAGGTGGTGGTGCTGGGAATGGAACTCAGGGCCTTGTGCTTCCTAGGCAAGCGCTGTACCACTTGAGCTAAATCCTCAACCCAGTATTTTTTTTTTAATGGTGACAAAGTTTATTTGAAAAAGTTAAAGTGGAGGGTACAGGGAAAAGCAGCTCTACAGAGCAAACATCGCCTCAATAAAAGAAGGAAAAAGAAGTACACCCTGAGGAACACAGTGCGGGGCTACCATGAGGAAAGCCATGTTTGCCTTATTTTCTTCTATTTAATGTGTACTGGGCTTGTTTTTTCTTGTTTTTCAAATCTGTCAGTAACTTCCAGAGTAATCCTCTTTACTTCTTTTTTTCCTCCTTTCTTCACGTTCACCCTGCTTATCTCACTTCATCTTCATTGTATTTTCTGTCCCTGGGTTATTTTCCCTGAAGTCTGAAAAAATGGTTTCTGAAGCACTAGCCTTAAAAAACTTTGCCAATAAACAGGAAGAAGGACCTGTTTTTAGATAGTAAAGATAATTGAATACTTAGTAAATCTTGGCAGTGTGCCCTTAAATATGAATCAGCACCTTTACATTTAAACTTAATAGGTTATGTTTCTATGGATAAGAACTATTTCTTCTGACTTTTTGACTCTCATTGTGATAGAAAGGAAAATAGAAATTATATGGCTCAAAGTGTTTCTTTCTCAGAGAGCATCTCCATGCTGATTAGGCTGTATAAACATTATTAAAGATAATTCTCTTCTTTGAGTTCCCCTAAGACCTACGAGGGTCAATATTTCACACTTGAACCCCCAAACTGTATACTTCTTACTTTATCATCCTTTTTTTTTTTCCGGTGCTGGGGATCAAACTCAGGACCTTCTGCTTGCAAGGCAAGCAATCTAACCACTGAGCTAAATCCCCAGCTTACTTTATCATCCTTACTTTAGTATATAGATTAAAAAAAAAAAGAAGACTTCATTAAAATGTAAAGGTAGATTCATGAAGGATGATAAAATAGGATTTCTCAGGAATTCAAATCAGCATATTTTTACTGACCTCGTATTATATACAAAAAACTTACTACATTAGATTGTATAAAGGGTGCAAGGATGAGTCAAAACACACGATGTTACAGAAATCAAGTTTCTGATCTCCATGCTATGTGTTGGGGAAGGGGAACAAGACAAACACTAAAATAATTATAATACAGGGCAAAATGTATGTGCCAGAAATGATGCAGCAATGTTACGATCATGTTTTCCTGTTTTGTTTTTAGGTCCTCCAAGCCAAGCCATGTGGGCTCTGGGGGATAAGATTGCATCTTCCATTGTAGCTCAAACTGCAGGTATCCCAACTCTTCCCTGGAGTGGCAGTGGTAAGAAATTGTTTGTATCTTGGAGTGCAGTAAAGCTCAGTAGGATATCTGGGACTTGCCATGGGGCTTAAGTTGGTTTAAAATGTGTTAGGATACTTGATAAGAAACAGAATCCTGGTACCTCCTGGCTTAATACACCTATGATTTTTATCATGTCTTAGGAATATAAATTTAGTACCAGGCACACAGATGCTAAACTGTGATCTGGAATGATTTTGAGACTTAATTTGGGAAAATTCGTATTGTTTTGGGGCTTCACGTCTACTTGAGGAAGGGTAGAGTCTTCCTCAGAGGCAGGCTTTCTAGGGGAAATTAGGCCTTTGGACCTGTTTAGGGGTGGCCTGGATCACCAGGAAAAACCTAAAGTCCTAAAAACCTAAACTCACATATTTACCTGCCAGCATTTTCTTGATGTCAACACATGATCGACTGATGATTTGTTTTGCCTAATACCATTCAGCCTCGGTTGCCCTTGAAATAGAAAGTGAGGTCACTAATCAACCTTTCTCCTAGACATGCAGAGGGCTGAAAAAAATTTTTTTAATGGTTTATTCTTGAAAATTTCTTCAGGAGTGCCATACAAATTATTATAGCTGATAAAAATATGAACTTTCCTTTTCTTAGTGCTCATTTATGCTGAGCAGACTTACAGTAAAATCTTTTTAAAATAAGAATCACTGTTGTCTTGAGGCTAAACAGACTTGAACCCTTGTTACTGTTGCTTTCCAGGGGAATTGCAATATCCTCTTCAGACCTGCTGGGTCAAATAGTTTAAAAGGTTGAATTTGTTCTTGTTTGAATGTAGAGGCTATAGTTTTCCCCTTGTGGCTGAGTATTGGGGCATTCAGGGAGCATGGAATCATGACTCTGCTGAGGCCAATAAAACCGCCATTTCCATTTCCAAGGGCTCATAAAGATTGAATTATTTCTCAGACCTCTGGCTCTGGAACAGGCCTGATCACACAAATTGAAGGTATTTTTGCCTGCTGGGTTGCAGTGAAAAGTCCGCCATGTTTGTTTTTTTTTTTTTTGTCTTGTATGTCCTTGTGTTTTTGTAAGTTGGTCCCTGTTAACTCTCCTGGCTTTTTCCAGCATAAGAACCCAAATTGCCAGCTCATGCTATGGCTCAATACTGTTAACTCCAAGGATTGAGTAGGGTTTTATGGCCCCTTCTTCTGTCTACCTTCAATTTTGGGTAAATATTTTAAAGAAGGTATAGCAGAAAACTGACTTGAGCTCTTGTAGTTGCTCTAAAGTCACTGTTGTCTATTGCAGGTCTTCGTGTGGACTGGCAGGAAAATGATTTCTCGAAACGTATCCTTAATGTTCCACAGGAACTCTATGAAAAAGGTTATGTGAAGGATGTGGATGATGGGTTGAAGGTAGGTTACTGACCTTTCACCTGCCCAATTCTAGTCACAAATACGGGGATTTGGAGCCTGGATCATGATACATACCCATGAGAGCAGGAAGGTGTAGTTTATTAAGTATAGTGTGAAGAAATGACTTTAAACTTCAACAGTTTAAATTAGCTTTGAAGCAAACTGCTCATCTGTACAGAAAATTTCTTAGATAATTAGATCCGTGTTTTAAGGAGGTATTGATTTTCCATCTCTTTACCACCTGTTAGCATGTTGAGAGTTGCCACTGAGCAATACACTTCTCCTGCAGCTTGAGCTCAGAACCAAGAAGCCATGCATGGGTCAAAGTGTCAGCTTTATTACAAAACAGATGTTGGTAAAGATGGCCTAAGTGTATAGCAACATGAGATTTACAAAGCGAATGCCAGAATTAACCAGGCTCACTCTGACACTGGTTACTGGCAATGCTGAATAACTATAGATTTTTCTTTCCAGAGACACGGCTTTTATCACTGACTTTGTTACATATATGGTTGAGAGCTGACAAAGAACATACGTTCTACGCAGTGGACTGATCTCCAAGGGGAAAAGGCTGAGCAATTCATGCTCTGTTTCTCCTTCCAAATTGGCCAGTCATGTAATTTATGCTTTTTCCTCTGAGGAGGAATGAAGGAGTAAGCCAAGAGAGCCTGGAAGTATTACTACTGTTTATTATCCATCCATTTAGAAACATGAACCCAGAAAAAAGGAGCTCCTTTCTCTAACATCACCTTTTCTTTCCTTAAAATTCCATCTAGTTTGTACCCCTTTTACTTTTTTTGTTTGTTTTTGTTTTTTGAGGTTTTGTTTTGTTTTGTTTTGTGTTTGAGACAAGGTCTAACTATGTAGTCCAGGCCGGCCTCGAATGCATGGCCATCCTCCTGTCTCAGCCTCCCGAGTGCTAGGATTACAGGTGGGTCCACCATGCTTGGCCCCCTTCCACTTTTTAACTGCTTGGAAATGTCAGTTATGCCTCGGGTAGATGATGAAGCAGGATATTTCAGAAAAATACAGTATTTGCATTTGACTTGTATATTATAAATTCCAAGAGGAATGCTGAGCCAGGCATTGTGGTGTACACCTGCAATCTCAGCCCTCTGGGAGGCAGAGGCAAGAGGATCACAGGTTTGAGCCCAGCCTGGGCAATTTAGCAAGACTCTTGTCTCAAAGTAAAAAATAAAGGTCTGGGAGTGTAGCTAATTATGAAGGCCCTGGGTTTGATTGCCAGTACTGGCCCCCACAACATGGGAATGCTGAATGTTCAACTAATTTTGCTGTATTGTTTGCAATTCGAGTTAAAAGAAAAAATTAATATTTCTAATGCTTTATTGTATTTGCTATAATTCACAAAAGAGTAGAAGCCTTTTGTAAGGAGCTAGCTACTTAGTTTATCATTAAAATCTTTTTTTTTTTCCCAGTCAAAATTATAAATAGGAGTTGCTGGTAGAAATTTTTGAAAGTCAGAGATGATGATAAAACTACCCATAAATCCACTGATCCAGAAATAATGCATGTTAACATATTTATATATTTTCTTCTAGCCTTTTTATTTACTTAGTTATTTTCAGTATTGAGGATTGAATCCAGAGTCTTCTCACTCAGCTACATCTCAAGTCCTCTTTATTTTTAAATTTGAGACAGGGTCTCACTAGGTCACTAAGTTGCCCAGGCTGGGCTCAAGCTTGTGATCCTCTTGCCCTCAGTCCCCCAGAGTGCTGGGATTATGGGCATAGGCCACCACAGCCAGCTTTTAATTCATAGATTGATAATACAATCTGTATTAAAATATTCCTATACTTATAAAGTTAGGGCATATATATATATGTTTCTATTTAATTTTATATGTAAGCATTTTCCCCATGACATTAAAACACTTTTCGTTTGTTTGATTTTTGGCTCAAGACAGGATCTTTTTGTGTAGTTCAGGCTGGCCATGAACTCACTATGTAGTCCAGGCTAACCTCAAACTCTTGCCAATCCTCCTGCTTCAGCTTCCTGAGTAATGCGATTAAAGGCATATGCCACCATACCCAGGTCCCAAACTATGTTTGATGGGTCACCTATGGCTAGTTCTTTCATATATTTTTACAAAGCTACCTTCTTGTCTTCTGCGAGTTATTTTTTTTCATCTTTTCTCCATTTGTGTCATCTTTCTTTGATCACCTATTATCAGGTGATTCAGTTCATCCTATTAATTCTATTTATATGAGCACAGAAAAGGAAATAGAAGTGAAGACGTTTTAGAAGAGATGGAATGATGAGAATAGGATTTTCATCCCTAATTGACTAAGGGCTATTAAAATTTAAAGCGGCCATTTTCTGATGATACATCTTAGAGATAGTCTTATATAGAGCAAAACCTTAAAAGAACGTTATATTTTTGCTGGAGATTTAGCTCAGTGGTTAAAGTGCTTGCCTTGCAAACACAGGGACCTGAGTTTGATCCTCAGAACCAAAAAAAAGCAAAAAAAAAAAAAAAAAAAAAAGATATATATTTTGCAAAGGAATGACCTATTTATCTAAATTTTTGCTTAGCTTTTCCTCTACAATTACTTATTCCCTCAACAGTCCAGTTTGGTGATCTTCCAAAGCATTACATATAAAAGCTACCTCATTCCTTCCAAACTTGTGGCAATCCTCCTATCTCAGCCTCTTGAGTGCTGGGATCACAGGTGTGTGCCACCACACAGGGCCCTGATTAGCTTTTTCTTATTTCATTTCAGATTGGCTCTGGGCTCCTGAGTTTCTACCAAGTGTCCCATTGTATAGAATTCTCTATAGTACATGATATATATTGGTTTAAACAGCTTCCTACTTGATACATAATTAATATTTCAAAAAATGTTAAGCTTACTCGCAAGCACAAAGCTGTGAGTTCGATCCCCAGTACCGGGAAAAAAAAATTGTTAAGCTTATCACCTGATTCTCCTCTGATACTGTAAATATATGACATTTGGAGCATGTGCTGAAAAGTAGTTTTCTGAGGCAGGGTCTTGCTATGTAGTTCAGACTGGCTTGAACTCACTCTGTAGCCCAGGCTGGCCTTGGACTTGAGGCAGTCCTCCTTGCCTCAGCCTCCTAAGTGCTGGGATTACAGGCATGTACCACCATGCCCAGCTGAAAATTAGTTTTTTGACTAAATTAATTACTATTTTACTTTATTTTTATTTATTTAATTTATTTATTTATTTATTTTTTGGTGCTGGAGATCAAACTCAGGGTCTTGTGCTTGCTGGGCAAGTGCTGTACCACTGAGCTAAATCCCTAACCCAATGATCTTGTTATTTTTATCTTTTATAGAAAATTGAATGAGAAAAATTTATGGATACTTAAGAATTCTGACTTCTTGAGTCTTGTGTATGGTTAGAAGTTATATTGAAGCCCTTAGCTTATATTAAGTGAACTATTTGTCTCTTTGAAAAAACTGTGTAATTCTTAATGTACCTGCGTACTGTAAGGAAGGAAATCTAACAGTACAGAAATATATATAGTAAAAAGCAAGTGTTTATACCTACCTATCTTCCTTTTATAGATCACCCCTGGTGTGTATTCTAGAAGTCAAGCTTTATATATATGGGTGTGTGAATGCATATACAATCATACATACCTATTTTCTTTTGTTTTTGACTTCTATATGGTATTATCTTAGATTGAACCTTATGCGAACACCAATGTTCAACTATTTTTTAGTCTACAAAAAAGTAATTTCTTTTGATTTAACCTAATACTACAGGTATTATACTATTACTTTTTTTTTTACATAGTAATATGTCTCAAGAGTCTTTCTATTTTACTATGTATAGACCTATTAAATGACTGCATTCTTTTTTTTTTTGTGAACTAAACAAAACGTAGTTTATTGGAAGTAAGCTCTTTTGAAATGCATATCTCAAAAGTTAGTGATGTTGTATCAGAAGAAAATATTCATAATACATATTCTTGACAAAGGACTTGTGTCCATATTATTTATTTATTTATTTATTATTTTTTAACCAAGAACAAGTATTGGTACAATGTACATAGAATGGTTACATTCATCACATTTATTTTGTATCTGTACATGGTGCATCTTGGTTCTCCCTCCTCTTCCCCGCCCCTCCCCTCTATTCCCTTCCCTATTTACAGCAGGTGCATTCACATTTCTCCATGAATTCCCTTTCCTTTTTCTATCCCTCTTTTCCCTTCCCGCTTCTCCCCCTCTCTCCGTCCAGTGCTCCTCTCCTTGGTATATTATCTTCCTTTTAGATTATAACCATTACACCTCTTCGTCCTTTTTTTACATCCATGGTTTCTCATATCAGAGAAACAATTCGATGTGTACTCATAAATAAATATATGAAAAGGTGTTCAACATCTCTAGTCATTAGAGAGATGCAAATCAAAACATTAAGATTCCATCTCACTCCAGAAAGAACCACGTTTATGAAAAAATCAACCAGTAACAAATGCTGGCAGGGCTGCGGGGAAAAAGGAACCCTCCTCCACTGTTGGTGGGAATGTAGACTGGTCCAGCCACTATGGAAATCAATATGGAGATTCCTCAAACAACTAGAACTAAAGGTTCCATTTGATCCAGCTATCCCCCTACTGGGGATCTTCCCAGAAGAACTGGAATCCTCATACCACAGGGATGTATGCACAACCATGTTTATAGCAACACAATTTGTAATAGCTAAGTCTTGGAAACAGCCTAAATGCCCAACAACCAATGAATGGCTAAAGAAAATGTGGTTTTTCTACACAGTGGAGTACTACACTGCCACAAAAAGGATAAACTAGAGTCATTTGTATGTAAATGGATGTTCCTTGAGAGCATACTATTAAGTGAAATAAATGACTGCATTCTTAAAACAAGGAAATGGCAGTTTTCTCTTTGCCTACTAATACTACTCTTTTTTCTATTTTCTCTTCTTAAAGGCAGCAGAAGAAGTTGGATATCCAGTAATGATCAAGGCCTCAGAAGGAGGTGGTGGGAAGGGCATCAGAAAAGTTAACAATGCAGATGACTTTCCTAACCTCTTCAGACAGGTAGAGTGTAAATTGTTTTTATTTGAACTAACATGTAGAGATGCGTAATTTAACTCACGCTGTAGTTTGTATAATTTGGATGCCTAGAAAATAATTTTGTGTATATATCTAATGTAGCCTTTCTAACCTTCGCATACTTATTAGGAGGGGAAAAAAGTAATGAAAGTTTTATTCAATTAGGTAATTCAGACATCACAGTTCTTATATAGGAAGATAGCCCTTCTCAATATGGTACATGATACTCACAGTATTTCATAATGGCAAGGAAGCGTCTATGTCTTTCACAATTTTTTTGCCTTGTTTTGCTTTGTATGTGATATGGTAGTATGAGGTTGGTCTGGTTGTTCTTAATCTGGCCAGACCCAGGTTCTCTTATTGGCTGTTTCTTTTCTTTCTCTCTCTCTCTCTCTCTCTTTTTTTTTTTTTTTTTTTTTTTTTTTTTGAGAGAGGGTGTCACTATGCAGCCCAGACTGGCCTTGAATTTGTGGAAATCCTCCTGCCTCAGTCTCCTGAGTGCTGGGATCGTAGGTGTGTGCCACCACACAGGGCCCCGACTGGCTTTTTCTTATTTCATTTCAGATTGGCTCTGGGCTCCTGAGTTTCTACCATGTGTCCCAGCCAAGTTGCTGGCACAAGAGCCTGCAATTTAGTCTGTGCGGTATGGCTACCATATCCTTGCACAGGTGCCTCATGGCAGGCCCATAGTATGTAAGAACTGAGAATAGCTCCGAAAAGCTTCTCCTAGCATCTCTTTTTGCCTTACCCTCTGCTTTGTAGCCATGTTGATATTGGCTGTGTTGTAGTTTGGTTGTACAGACAACCAAAGATTTGATGTCTTTTTAGAATCTTAGAGAAAAGGGAGGCAAGAGTCTCTTTTACACTGGTCTTAGATTTACTTTCACTTACTTGACTCACTTCTTTTTCTCCTACCGACAAGCAAAAGATACGTCAGAAAAAAGAAAATTAGCCAGGCATGGTGATGTCTGCTTGTAATCCCAGCTACTTGAGAGACTGAGGCAGGAGGATTGTGGAACCGTGCTTCAAAATAAGAAATGGCTGGGGCTATAGCTCAGTAGTAGAGTGTTTGCCTAGCTAAATAGTAGAGTGTTTGCCTAGCTCAATAGTGTTTGCCCAGCAATCCTCAATACCACCTAAATTAAAAAAATGAAAAATTGGGACACCGGTTTTACCTTTTTTAGTTTCTTAGCTTCTCGCTTTTTCTTACTTTTCCTACATCTACTTTGTACCATGTTAAGTCTCTAACCGCCTTTTATTTGTTCCCTTCCCCACTCCCCTTTTAGTTTTCTTTTATTTGTTCTTTTTGTGAATTGAACCAAGGGTAGGCAAATGTTCTGCCACTGAACTTGCATCCCTCTTAGCTCCTTTAAACTATTCAGCAGCAAATTTCTTGCTTCACTGTCAAGGGCTGAAGGGAAAAACTCTTTGAGGTGGAACTTCTACAATTTGATAAACTAGATGAAAAAGTGATCTAAGTATTGTTTTACTGCATTATCCTATTTTGAATGTCAAAAGTTGAGTATCGCTTCATTTTTTTATATTTGTAAATTTTAATTTTAGAGGTAGATTAGTGCTTCATAGTCCAGAGACAAGACCTTTATTCTTAGACACAAAAGAAAAAGCCTGCTAATTAATGATAAGTCATGTAGGCATTTGATAAGTCATGTAGGCATTTCAGACCACTTACTAGTATGGAATCAAATAGTTGAAGAATCTAGAACACCAAGTTTTGTGTGCAAGTTCTTTAAATTCCACAGATGGTTAGCTGCATAACTCAAACTAATCTTGTCATTGGGAAGAAACCGAAAAACTACAATAGGTTTTTTTTTAAGTCTATCTTAAGGCATTATAGGTCTTTAAAGATAGTGAAGAATTATAGGAGAAACAGAACCCCAGAGAAGTGAGCCTGGAATTTGAGGCCACTTTTTCCATAGAGATACTTCTAGTTCAAGAAGAAGTACCTGAAAAGCTGATCAGAGTTTTTAATAATCTTACAAGATTAGGAGGACAAAGTGTAGACCTCAGGCTTGCTGAGAAGTGAACCCTGGGAAAACTCACAGTTTAGGTTGTGATTCTGAAGGATTATACTACAGGAAAAATGAAGTGGAAATAGACCAGCCCTCACGGGAGCTAAATTTCAGATTCAAAGCTCTCAACCTCCAATTCAAACAGCATGCTTTAGGGTTATTAGTGCCCCTAGCCACCTGCAGAAAACAAATGTAAATCTTCTCCAGAGAAAAATAATATCCAGAATATCAAGTTATTTCTATTTTTTGTGTGGTATGTTAAGTACTCAATTAAAAATCAGCAGGCATATAAAATTATATGATTGGAAACCAAGAAGAATACAGTCAGTGAAAACAGACCCACAAAAGATTTAGATAATAGACCCCTCAGCCACAGGCTTTAAAGTAACTCTGCCTAATATGTTCAAGGAAATTAAAAGTAACATTGAAAATTTTGGCAGAGAATTGGAAACCATACAGAAGACCTGAAAATGCAAGAACTAAAATTGACAAGTCAGTATGGTTGTTCAGTAGCGCATTAGATGCAGTTTAAGAGAGAATTAGTCACTGGAAAATAGATCAGAAAAACATTCAGACTGAAGTATACAAAAGGGAATAAAGTATAGAAAAGAGCAATGTAGGATATTATTTGCAAAGATGACTGTGGTAAGTCCTCCCATCACTAATACCTCCCCCTGTACAGTATGATATTGCCGACCTTCCCATCAAGAAGTATAGTCCTCTTTTTCTACTCTTTGAAATTCAGCTGACCTTGTGTCTTGTTTTGACCAGTAGAATGTGATCAAAATGGTGTAAAGTTCTGAAGCCTAAACTTCAAGTAGTCTTGTAGTTGTGTTTTTGCCCTTGTGGGGAAAGTTCTCAGAGTACCCATGTGAAGAGCTCGATCTAACCTACTGAAGAGAGAGAGGCACGTGAAGTGGAAATTACTTCTCCCAGCTAAGACCTCCTAATTCTACTAGCTGACTGTCAACACTACATGAGTCATGTGAGACTATATTAGAGTACCCAATCTTAATTGAGCTGCCAGATGACTAAAATTGCGTGAGTAACAAAATAACCAACTAAGCCCAGGGCAAAAAGCTAATCCACTAAATCGTGAGCTGATAAAATGGTTGCTGTCCCATGTCACTAAAATTTTGGAATTTTGTTATATATTGACATTGACACAGGAATTGATACCTAAAGATATGATACTGCCATAATGAGAAGCATTGCCTTTGAAATTGGCTCATAGGCGGGAGGTAGAAAAGTGACGAAGATATTAAAAAAGATTGGAGGATTGGTGAGCAAACTTAGTAGAGGCTGGAGAAAAGATAAGCCCATGTTTTATAATTGTGGAACAGTTGGCAAAAAGTGTTGTCTGAAGTAACTTGAAAGGTAGAGAATGTATTCAGTGAACTCATGAATTGGGTTATGAAGATCTCTAGTACTTTTAGAGGTTGGGGATTTAGCTCAGTGGTAGAGCACTTGCCTAGCAAGCGCAAGGCCCTGAGTTCGATCCCCAGCACCCCCCACCAAAAAAAGCAAGTACTTCTAGTTGGTCATGCTGAGGAACTATAAAAGAATACTGCAGTTTGTGATATTACCACAAGATGATGTTTTATTTACAAACAGAATTTAGTATATGTACTGCTGAAGCGAGCACATGCAAACAGAATTTAAAGGAAATACTGTATAAAGTGCACAGAATTTGTTGGGTTTGAAAATATGACTGTTTCTTGTCTTCAGTCTCTCCAGCTGCTAGAAGATTTGCAAAGTAAAAAATGCCTCAATAAGGATCAAGTTAACAGTGCCCGTGACTTTACAGTCTCAGAAGTATTTGAGGGAATATTAAGCATTTTGGTAGATTATCCTCTTAACCAAAAAAGAAAACAAAAAAATGCTCCATGATATTCAGGGTGTTATTCCACAGTAGTCTGACTTGGGCAAAGTATAGAAAGGACTGTGTAGAAATGAGTTATGGATGTGATACGGCTTTTGAGGTAAGCAGTAAACTCTATTATGATCCATACAAAACCCACATAGTTGTCAAGAAACTTGTTTTGATGAATGCACCAAAGGAATTAAAAGGGGCAGAAACAGTTCAAGATGAAAGTAGGCCTTTAGGCCTTCAACATTTTTGGGGAGATGGGTGCTGGGGATCAAACTCAGGACCTTGCACTTGCTAGGCAAGTGCTCTCCCACTGAGCTAAATCCCCAAACCCTTAGGCCTTCAACTTTTTATGTTAAGAAGTAGACTGAGAAAGCTGTTCAACTGTAACCACTGGTTATTTCTAAGGGAAGGGAGATTTCTTGGTGGAGAGGGCAGAGAGTGCCATGTATTAGGGACCCACTTCCAGGAACAGAAACAACATTGAAAAAGAGAAAACCTCTACCCTTGGATTAAGGGACCCTGACAACACATATCCATCTGGATTTCAAAATTGCTGTGAACCACTTGACTGCTGTGTACCTCCCATCCACCTCTTTGAAAGGAGTGTCTTTTGAAGTTCTTTCTCCCAGTGTCATCATTAAATGGTGGGGGTGTTGGGGCAGATAACTTGTCTTTTTAGTTCCCAGGTCTTTGGATCAGGAGAAAGTACCTGGGGAGCTGCATCCAAGGAACCTTATTTACTTCTGGACATAATTCATGAGAAAAATGGACCTCAAGCCTGATGCTGTGATTGGATGAAACTTTAGGGGTCTTGGGAGGGGGTGAGTCTATTTTGCATGTGGGAGGTATGTGAATTATTGTGGCCAAATGGTGGACTATAGCAGATTGTTTTCAGAGATGGCCACAATAACTCCTCCCGTTCCTTTATGTATATCCTTTGCAATGTGACTTTGCTGTTCCTCTCATCAAGAGGTGGCATCTTTCTCCCCACTCCTTGAATCATAGCTGGCTTTGTGGCTTGCTTAGACGATTAAAAGGTGGCCAGAGTATTTCTGTGTAAGTACGAAAGCCTAGACCTCAAAAGGCCTTGCAGCTTCCTGTCTAAACCTCTAAGAACACTGTCCTGAAGAAGGCTAGTCTAGCCTGCTGGACAATAAGAGGCCACATGCAATAGAAATGAGCACGTTCCAATTGAGGCTCCCTAGACTTACCAGCCGACAGCCAGCACAAATCACGAGACTTGTGAGTGAGACCATTCTGCCCCACTCCAGCCACCAGACGATTATATGCACATGATTTCAAGACCAGAAGAACAGTACAGATGAGCACAGCATCATGAGCAAATAAAAGATTGATGTTTTACGCAAGCCATTGAGTTTTGAAGTGACTTATGTAGCAAAACAGAGCAAAAAATATACAGAACATAAAAGACATTTGTGGTCCAGTGAGATGATCTAATGTCATGTACTTTAAATCTCAGAGAAGAGAAAGAGAATGGAGCGGAAGCAATATTTGAAGAAATAATCAAGCAGAAAGCCATATGTGAAGAGATAATGAATTTCCTTGAATTGATAAGATACCAAGCACAGATTCAGAGAGCACTGTGAGCCCCAGGCAGAACAAATACAAAGGAAACTACATCTCTAAACCTCTCAGAGTAAATCTGCCACCTGCCCCTCTAAAAAGACACACACATAGTCTTACAGCAGCTGGAGAGAAAAGATTACTTTCAAAGGAATAACAAGATTGACAGTTAAAAATCTCAGTAGAAACAGTGGAAATCAGAAAACATTGGGATATTTTTAAAGTGCTGAAAAGAAAAAAATCACCAGTGTAGGATTCTGTATCCACTGACAATATTTTTCAAAACTGAAGATGGAAGTCCTTTACAACAACAATGTATGTGATATAATGTGAACCAGGAAAGCATCTAGTCTGGAACATTTGGCAGTATGGAGTCGATGGCACTATTTTGCCTTGTTGTGGAGTGTGTGTGTGTGTGTGTGTGTGTGTTTTCAAATATTTCGTTGTTTACCCTTGTAATACACTGGATGTTTTATGTTTTTGTATTTGTTATAAAACTAACAATGCAGCATCTTAAAGATAGATGAGGGGATGAGCAATATTGTATTCATTTTGTATTCCTTCTGATTAAAATAGTCCCTGACATTTTTTTAAGCATTTGCTTGTTGAAGTCAAAGCAGCTTGTCAGGATAGGAAAAATATTTACCACTTAATTTATTTCCTTTTCTAAATAGGTTCAAGCTGAAGTCCCTGGATCGCCCATATTTGTGATGAGACTAGCCAAACAATCTCGTCATCTGGAGGTGCAGATCCTAGCAGATCAGTATGGCAATGCCATTTCTTTGTTTGGCCGTGACTGCTCCGTACAACGTAGGCATCAGAAGATTATTGAAGAGGCACCTGCTGCTATTGCTACTCCAGCAGTATTTGAACACATGGAACAGGTGTGTCTATTAACTGCTTTAATTTCTCTTCTTACACAAAGTGACACTTCTTATTCAGTTCATGTACTAATCTGAGAATAGTGGAATTTTAAGGTATGATTGTGGATAATTGATAACATTTTGTCCTTAAGAGGAAAAAAAATTCTATTCTCTTGGTAGGAAAATTATCAAGGAAGATTTCAAGCTCTAAAAAAACTCAGTACTTTAAAAAAAATCATTGTAGTATTTCAAGTAGATTAAACAAGAGAAACACATTGACATTTTTAATCTTATTGTTTGGTGTTTTTAACAAGCGCGTGATAAACAAGTAGTCCCATTTTCTGGATTATCATCAGATGAATTTATTCAAATTATCACCTTAAAAATTCTAAGTATGTTTTTTGGAAGGGATGCTGGGGACTAAGTATCTTTTTTTTAAAAATTTTATTTTAATGGTACATTTTAGATGTACATAGTGATAAAATTCATCATAGGGGATTTGTACCTGTACATCACATATCTTGTTGCTTCTGTTTTTCCCATTCCCCTCCCGTCACCCCCTCCTCCCTTCCTATTTACAAAAGCCTTGTTTTCATTTTTTCCTTCCCTTTCTTATTTTTCTTGTCCCTCTGTTCTTTCCCCCTCCCTTGTTCCCTTTCCCATTTGGACATTTCCTTCCCTTTCCCAGGATAATACATTTTAGTCTTTATTTACACTTCCCTTTCTCACACCAGAGAAACTATGCAGTATTTAAACATGTGTGTCCGATTTATTTCACTTAAGAGTATGGTCTCAAGATGCATCCATTTACCTAGGAATATCTCAAGCTTATCATTCTTAATGGCAGAGCAGTACTCCATTGTATAAAAAAAACACATTTTCTTTATTCATTCTGCTGTTGATGCGCATTTGGGCTGCTTCCAAGATTTAGCTCTTACAAACTGTGCTGCTATAAACATGGGTGTGCATATATCACTGCAGTATGACGCTTTTAATTCTTTTGGGAAGATACCAAGAACGTGAATAGCTGGGTCAAATGGAATCTCTAGTCCTAGTTCCCTGAGGAATCTCCACACTGATGTCCATAGCGGTTGCACCAGTCTACATTCCCACCAACAGTGGAGAAGTGTTCCTTTTTCTCCAGAGCCCCTCCAGCATTTGTTATTGGGTGATTTGTTGATAATAGCCATTCTTTGTGGCATGAGGTGGAATCTCAGGGTTGTTTTAATTTGCATCTCTCAAATGACCAGTGATGTTGAACATTTTTTCATATGTCTATCTGCTGTTTCTACTTCTTCATCTGAGAAGTGTCTATTCATTTCTGCTGCCCACTTTTGGATTGGGTCTTTAAATTTGGGGGGTGTGATTTTTTTTGAGTTCTTTATATATTCGAGATGTTAGTCTTTTGTCAGAGGAATAGCTGGTAAAAATTTTTTCCCACTCTGTGGGTTGTCTCTTTGCTCTGTTGGTAGTTTCTTTTGCTGTGCAAAAGCTTTTTAATAAGATCAGGTCCCAGTTGTTGATTCTTTGTGATATTTCCTGGGCAACTGGGGATTTGTTTATAAAGTCTTTGCCTACACCTATATCTTCAAGAGTTCGACCTATTCTATCTTCCTATAGATTTAGTGTTTCTGTTTTAATATTTAGATCTTTGATCCACTTTGATTTTAGCTTAGTGCATGGGGAAAGATATGGGTCTAGTTTTAACCTTCAGCATATGGAGAGCCAGTTTTTCCAGCACCATTTATTAAAGAGGCTGTCTTTCTTCCAGTGAGGTTGTTTGGCCCCTTTGTCAAAGATAAGCTGACTGAGAGTGTTTGGACCTGTTTCTTCATCTTCTAATCTGTTCCATTGGTCCTGGGGTCTGTTTTTGTGCCAGTACCATGTTGTTTTTATTATAGTAGCTTTGTAGTACAGTTTTAGGTCAGGGATTGTGATGGCCCCTGCTTTGCTTTTGTTGGGACTAAGTATCTTTAAAGTTCACATATTCTGTATTTTGTATAGAAAAGAATTTTTGAATCATGAAGTATGCCTTGAAAATAGGTATAGTTTCAGTCTGAGTATAGTCTTTTTTTGGAATCATGACTCAGCCTTCATCTTATTGAAAATTTATTTTCCATCTATTTTTTTCTGAATTCCAAACAAGCTAAACAAATGATTACCCATGTTGGAGGTTTGTTTCCTATGGTGTGTGTATGCATTAACATACACTCTTGAACTGCTATAATAAAGATGCCTCCAAAATACAGTGGTTTAAACAAGATATAGCTTTGTTTATCTCTTTCATCATAGTTCACAAATAACTGGTGCCAGAAACCCAGATTTTAGGGCCCACAAAGCTTGAAAAAACCCTTCTCTATGGGTAGTGTATCTTCACGATTAGGCAAACTCAACAAGATTATGTTCACATTGTATCCAGTAGGGGTTGGAAGAAGAAAAGGACATGAGAACAAGTACATAAAAACATGATCTAGAACTCACAGGTCACTTCTGTACACATTCCATTGGACTAAATCCAATCATACCCAGCACAAAGGATGTTCGGAATTGTAGTCACTCACTGGATTAATGATGTGCTTAGATAAGATTTAGGAAATTCTTTACTAAAGAGAAAATTTGCTGGAGGGCATTTAGTAACCCTTGCTTCAGTCTGTTCTTCCAGCTCCCCATTATACTTATCTTGGGGCATGGTAAGAATATACTTAACCTTTCCCAAAGGAATTTATCCTGAAGTCCCTACTGATTACTATAGCCACTGTATCACCCAGAATAGGAATAAGATAACCCCTATTTAGAAAAATGAAAAAAACACATAGCAATAATTGAACGTAGCAGTTAACAAATCTTTTTAGGTAGCAGTTGTGTCAGTTCCCTGCTGTGTGGCAAAGCGATGCCTCAGACCTTCTGGCTGCCCCTGCTTTTGCTCCTTGGAACTAACTCCCTTTCCCATTATCCTGCAAGACTCCTGACTTTGTTCTCTGGGAAGTTCTTCCTCCTTTAGTTTTCCCTGAGAGTTGGGCTTTGCAAACTAGTCCTGCTTTGGTGGTACTTTCACAGCAGGCTTGTGGCTTGTTCAGAAATATTCTTATCTCAAAAGCTTAATAAGCTTCTGGGCTATTTGCCCCTACTCAGCTTCAGATTGGAGTAACTCAGAGATACTCAGAGATCTTCTAGATGTAGAAACTTATCTTCTTTTATTTACTGACTTCTGTGCTTACCCTATCTCTCTCTCCTCAATTTAATGTTGACTACCTTGGGACCAGCTGCAACTAAAGCAGCTCCCTTATTCTGATCTTTGACACTGAATTACTTCAGGGTAAGAATCTAATCTTTTGTTTTTTGGGGACCAAAGTAGTTTGCTTTTTCAGCATTCTGACTCAAACCATTTTTCGTAAAGCTTAGTTGGTGTGTGATCAGTGTTCCATTATTGTAGGAAATGGTCTACTAAATGTTGTGTCATTCTATAACACGGTAGCTATCAGCTTTCCAGTCTGCAGTGTCTGTTTTCTTGCTACCCATTACTCTATTGCTAAATGACATCACAAGTTTTAATTTTTTTAAACAGCAGCATTCTACCTACAGTTACTAATACTATCTGCACTGATTAGGATACAAATTAAATTGCTGTAATAAAAATATTTTGAAAACAGTGACACAAATAAGATAGAAGTTTGTTTTTCTTCCCCATCATAGTCTGAGGCGGGTTTTACAGGGCTGATAGGAGAGTTCTATTCCGTGAAGCTATCTTGGGATTTTTTCTTTCCTATTCTTACTGTGTTCTCATCTTTAGGGCTGAAACTGGCTTGGAATATCATGATGATGTTCCACTGCATAAGAAGGAGAAGCCAGGAGTGGAAGATAGGCAATTTTCTTTTCAAAATATGATTCAGAATTTTACACATCACTCATCAAAATTAGTCACTAGCTATGAAAGGTTGCAGAATCTTCTTGTAGTTGATGGCCTTGTTTCTGAAAAGGGGGGGCCCATACTGGGAATACTAGAAACTAGGAGGCAGTGAAGAGTCTGCTGCCATGTGTTTGTTGCCCTCCCCGCCCCTCACCTGCATGTCCTTGTTTTGATAAGATAAGGTTGTGATCTGAAGCGACTCTTTTCTCTTTCTCCTACCTTTTCTCTGAAGTGACTCTTTTCTCCTACCTTTTCTTTGAGGCCATCATCCATGTCCAGGGATATTGTGTAAAATCAGAAGAGGTGAAATTTTTCCAAATGTTGCTAAAAGCATTTGGTTGCTCTTATTAATACTGATAGTTGAGGCAGAGCGAGCCTGTTCATAGTTGCAGTAATCCAGTGACTGCACAAGGTGAGATACTTAAATTTGTTTATCCTTCTTTGAGTGTGCGGTGAAACTTGCCAAAATGGTTGGTTATGTGAGTGCTGGAACTGTGGAATATCTGTACAGCCAGGATGGCAGCTTCTACTTTCTGGAACTGAACCCTCGGCTACAGGTGGAGCACCCTTGTACAGAGATGGTGGCTGATGTCAATCTCCCTGCAGCACAACTCCAGGTGAGTCCCCCTGACACGGGTTCAGATTAGAGCTCAAAGAAGTTAGGAATATGAAAGATGCCTGAATAACTGGTTTAATCAGCATCTGCTAAGAGAAAAGCACCTCCTTTGTGAGTTGTACTTCGTATTTCCCTTATGCTTTTTAGGTTATGCATGTGAGGACTGGTTTTCCTGGTGTTATACAAACCTAGGAATACTACTGCTTTTCTATCCAGATACATCTGATGTAAATGATTCTATTTTAGCAAGAAACTTCAAAAACAGTATGTTTTGTTCAACTGTTTAATTATAGTAAACTCTACAACACTGCATTTAGCCTCTATTCCTGTTTCCTAGTGTCTTGTATTGAAGTAATTCTTTAACAGAGTGGCGTTTGTGGTTTTTTTCCTGGCAGACAGTGATTGCACATGTTTATTTTTCTAATGTATAAACTGATGGCTATCAATACTGTCTTCTTTCATCCCAGGAAGTAAATACAGTGGGACACAGTAATAGCTAATGATAAGTTTGATAATATTTTTATGTCATACTATATCCTTCATTTGTATTGAGAATACCTTGTAAGTTCACATTAAAGACTAAGCATTTATTTATTTCTCTCAGTGGTTTGTGGGCATGGAAGAGATAATTATAACTTTATTAAGACTTTGTAATTGTCTGAATTTCATGGGTAGCTATGATCACTCACTCTTCCTTTGGGTATTTTCATTCTCATTCCTTTAAGGAGAAATGACAACAGTTGGAAACTCACGTCTATTAGATTATGAATTTAGGGACACTTGTATTATCTTTAGGAATATATTTTGTTTTGAGTAACTTAGGATGGATGATTATAGAACACAGGCTATAAAAATAGAATGTTTTAGGTAGTGGCTCCAAAAATGAAAGATCTCTTGGGTAATCTGATAGCCTCCACACTTTAAGGAAAGTAACAGTGAAAAATGAATGATGTGTGTTTTATTATCTTGCAGATTGCCATGGGGATCCCTCTATTTAGAATCAAGGATATCCGGATGATGTATGGGGTATCTCCCTGGGGTGATGCTCCGATTGATTTTGAAAATTCTGCTCATGTTCCTTGCCCAAGGGGCCATGTTATTGCTGCCCGAATCACTAGTGAAAATCCAGATGAGGTACCCCATCACTTAAAGGGTTTATGTCTTTTTATCTTTGTGAATTTTAATATTAAGGTAGTATCTGAGGGCATGCTTCAGAAATATCTTGGGCTATCCTCTGGAGAAGGAAATTTTATTAGTACATGTTTGCAGTGCATAATGATTACAGTTATCGTGGGGAGTTGGTACATGTGCATAATACATTTCTTTCTCTCGCTCTCTCTTTTTTTTCATCTCCTACCTTCTTCTCCCTCCTGCTCCTTCCAACTCTTGCTCCCCTCCTGGAGAGGGAAATTTATAGAGGCTTCTGAGAGCAGATAAGTGATCATTGCTTCATTCGTCATTTAATCGCACTTCAATCACTAGAAAGTCCTCAGTAAGTTAGTAACTTTGGGGCTTGGCCTTTGTGGATTTTCTTCATTTCTGCAGCTGTCTGTAGTTAACATGGAGCCTGGACACTGAGTATATCAGTGTTTTGTTCCTTGAGAATATAATGCAGTCTCTCTTATTCTTCACTATCTAACAGGGTTTTAAGCCCAGCTCAGGAACAGTTCAGGAACTAAATTTCCGCAGCAACAAGAATGTTTGGGGTTATTTCAGTGTTGCTGCTGCAGGAGGACTTCATGAATTTGCTGATTCTCAGTTTGGTCACTGCTTTTCCTGGGGAGAAAACAGAGAAGAAGCAATTTCGTGAGTATAATAACATTTGATAGCATTTTACAAAATAAATTTGTGTTAATCTTCAAGATGTGGGGGTTGGGGATTTAGCTCAAGTGGCAGAGTGCTTGCCTAGTAAGCACCAGGCCCTGAGTTCAATCCCTAGCATCCCCCCTCCCCGCAGAAAACCCCCCCCCCAAAAAACAAAAAAAAAACTTCGAGATAGGAACATGAGAATAGAAATCATTTCTCTGCTCTGAAAGTACTACTATGGGTAACTTTTTTTAAGAAATAATATTGTAGTTTGTACTTGGAGTCACGTTGTATTAAATTATGCACTGTTTGGCAGGTGTGTTTCTGTTTGTTGTTCTGAGCCTTTTCTTTGCTTGCATTCATCCATTCATTCATTTATTCATTCATTTATTTGGAGGGGGTAGTTTTTGAGGCAGAGTCTCACTTTGTAGTCTAGCCTGGCCTCAAAGGCTGGCCTTGAACTCTTGCCTTAGCCTCCCGAGTGCTGGGATTATAGGTCTGTATCACCATGCCTGGCTTATGAAATCATTGCTTTAAAGGTATCTTGTTTTTTTCACAGGAACATTATTGTTATGGTGGGAAGTATATTCTTGACCAAGAGTATAGTATCAAATATTTGATAGATAAGTGTTTTAGTTACTTTTCTCTCGTTGTTGGGACAGAATACCCGACACCCAAAGTTAGGGGAAGAAAGGTTTATTAGCTCACAGTCTGCAGAGGTTTCAGTCTATAGTCCGCTGGGTCCGAGGCGGCGGGGCTGGCGTGGCGGACTCGCAGCCGGCCGTGAGGAAAATGCCAGGAATGTATGCAAATCAGCAATGCAAACAAGCAGCTAGTTAAGCATTCTTCCTCTATTATCTAGGCTACCTGCCCCCAGGGCAGCCCACACTCTAGATCCAGCTATCTCTCACCACATGAGGCTTTTGGGGGGACATCTAGACACAAACCATAACAATAAGTATTTGTCATCAAAATAAAGGTATAATTTGTATTTTATTTTTTGTGATAGTGGGGCTCAAACCTTCAGCCTCAAGGTACATCTGTAAATGTGATTTTAAAAATTTTGTGAGGGTGGTTGTAGCTCAGTGAAGGAGCACTTGGTTAGCATGTATGAAACCCTAAGTTCCATACTCATCACTGCAAAAAACAAATAAGCAAACAAACAAACATACATATATATGTATTCAAGAAGTAAGAGTTCTATGTATTTGTGGTATATTTAATAGCTACTTTCTGTTGCTGAGACATAATACCTGACACAACTTAAAAGAGACTTCAGTCCATGGTAAGGAGGCTTCAAGTCATGTTGGTGAAAGGGCATGTAGGAGAAATGCTGCTTATAGCAACCAGGAGGGGCCAGGGACAAGAAGACACCCCTACTGACCTGCATCCCCAAACCAGACCCCACCTCTGAAACACGAGACTTTTGAGGGAGATTTTAGACCTAAACCATAACATTCTTCCCTGTCCCCCAAGAGGCTAATGCAAAATATGTTTAGTTCATCTCCAAGAGTCACCAATGTTTTAACAGTTTCAGCATTGCAGAAAAGTCAAATTTCAAAGTCTCCTAAGACTCATGGTAAACTCTTAGCTGTGTACCCCTGTAAAAATCAGAAAGTTAAACACTTCCAACGTTCTCATCCTAAAATAGAGAAATGGGGATAGAAAGTACTGTGACAAAAGCAAGACCAAAGCTAAACAGTTCAGACACTAAATCCTGTAGCTCCATGTCCAGCACTCAGAGCAGGTGGTGGTGAACTGTGAGTTCCAGAGGGTTTGGCAGCCCTGATCCTTATATCCTCCTGATTGCAGTCCTCATGGCCTTTCTTTGGCTGGCTCTGCTCATGCCTGCAGTTTTCCTCAGCAAGCATTCCTGCTGCTGGCATCTATAACTTCCTGTGGTTTTCATTACACCTTTAGCTTCACTCTCACAGCTGTATACATTTTCCTCTCAGGAGCTCCTAGCAGGGACAGTGACCCTGTCACACATTTTTACCTGGCTGTCCAGGCTTTCTGAAATCTGGGTAGAAGGCTCTTTGACCCCATAACTCTTGCATTCTGCATGCCTGAAAAACTAGTACCACATGGCTGATGCCAAGTGTTAGGATGACCCTCCCCAGATGCCAAAATGGCCGTTGCTGGTTAAGCCCCCTTCCCCCGTCTCTATGCCAGAATCTCCCGCCGAAACAATGGCCCCTCCCCCTGACTAGAGTCCCCAATTAGGTCCGTCGGGCCAATTACCTAGGGGCGTTACCCACCACCCAATCACCCCGTGCAGAAAGGACCAATCCTAAATG
>PVJO010005737.1:0-95511 GCA_004026905.1 Hystrix cristata | reverse complement strand
GCTGGGCACGTGGACACTGAGGTCCCTCACCATGACTGGCATGTGGACATCCACAGAATCATCACCACAATCCCAAGAATGGACAAGTCTGTTCCTCTCAGAAATTTCTTTGTCCTCTCTGTCCTTCACCTCCTGCCCCCGTCACTGAATCTGTGCCCATACAGATTGTGAACTGTGGCTTCATGTGGGTGAGCCATGTGGTGCACATGATTTATTTCTTCTGCCCCTTTCACCCAGTCTAACGACTTTAAAGTTCATCTGTGTTGTTCTGTGTATCCGCAGCTCATCAGTTTTTCTCCTGGGTATATTCCCTGCCAGTCTATGCTAAACTTTGATTATTGTTTCTTGTTGGTGAGGGCTCTTACGAATACAGATGCTTAGGGCATACGTCTCTGTGTGGACTGGCCATCAGATGGCGGGTCCCAGGCTGTGCATGTGCTTCACCTTTTTAAGAAACCAAACCACAAGCATGATACTATCACTTCTGATCTTTTACATTCTCACTTTCACTTGACATGGTGGGTTTTGGATTTCAGACATTGTATGTAGTGGTTGTAGTGCTTGTAGTGGTACTTACTGTGGTCTTAATCGGTACTTTACTAATGACCAATCATGTTGAGCTTTTATACCGTTCACATGTCTGGTGATGTACCCATCCAAATCTTTAGTGTATTTTATTTTTTCCTATTAAAAATTGAGTTATTTATTTATTCTGAATTCAAGTTCTTTGTCAGGTTTTTGATTTTCAAATATTTCCCTCCTCCATGGACTGTCTTTTCCATCTCTTAGAAGTGTCTTTTGGTGAGCAGAGTTCTTAATTTTGATGAAGTCTACTATGTCATTTTTCTCTCTATGGCACCTGGGAAATTTTTTCCAAACTCAAAACCTCGAAGATAATTTCCTGTGTTGTCTTCCAAACTATAGTCTCAGTTTTTTCATTTAGGCCTCGGCCCATTTTGAGTTAATTTTTGCATGTGGTGCAAGGTAGGGATCAGTTTGTGTGTGTGTGTGTGTGTGTGTGTGTGTACACCTGTTGTTTCAGCATCATTTGTGCTTATTGTATTGTCTTTGTACCTTGTAAAACATTCATTGTCTGTGTACATGAAGATCTATTTCTAGATTCAGCTCTCTTCTGTGAATCTGTTTGTTTTTACACTGATAGCACACTTTCTTGATTATCAGAACTTTATAATAAGTCCTGAAGTTTCAACATTATTCTTTTCTTTCAAAGTTGTTTGACTCTTTTATATCCTTTGCATTTCCTTTCTTTAAACAAAAGATGTTTGAATTTGATTATGGGTATGTTGATTGGTAGGTCAATTGCGAAACAACTAAGCATCTTGACAAGTCTTCTGATTCATGAACATGGTATTTCTTTCCATCTACTTAAGTGTCTTTTGATTTCTTTCGGCAGCGGTTTGTAGTTTTTGCCAGACAGGCATTGCACCTCTTTTTCAGATTCATTACTAAGTATTTCATATTATTGGTACTATTGCAAATGTTATCTAAAACTAGAAATTTGTAATTTTTGTTGCTCTCATATACAAAGAATTGCTTTTTACACACTAATCTTTACCTTGCAAAGTTGCTAACGCTACTTAGTTCTAGTAGCTCCTTTGTAGATCTCATTAGGTTTTCTACACGGGGAAGCATACCATCTGTGACTAAGGATAGTTTTATGTTTTTCTTTGTAACCTGTATGCTCCCTCCTCCTTTGCCTACCATAATGACTGAGTCACAAGCACAACACTGAATAGAAGTCATGAGCATAGATAGCTTTGCCTTGATTGTTTTACTATACATTCGATGTTATTTGTACATTTTCCTTACGTGCTCACTGTATTAATTTTCATGGGATTCCATAACAAAATACCACCAGCTGGGTGGCTTAAAGAGCAGAAATTTTTTCACAGTGCTGGAACTCTAAGATCAAGGTGTTGATGGGGTTGGTTTCTCTTAAGGCCTCTCTCCTTGGCTTGCAGATGATGCCTTCTTCCTGTGTCCTCACAAGGTCACCCATCTGTGTGTGTCTGTGTCCTGACTGCCTCATCTTTTATTTTTTATTTTTTTAATTTACCAAGAACATGTATTGGTATATTGTATACATAGAGGTCACATTCATCATAGTTAATTTGTACCTGTACTTGATACATCTTGGTTCCCCCCCTTCCTTCCCACCCCTCTCTTCTACTCCCCCTCCATTACACTCCCCCTCCCTTCTCTATTTACAGTAGCTTTATTCACATTTCCCCCCTTTTTCTCTTTCTTTTCTTTTTCCTTTCCTTCTTTTCCCCCTCTTGCCTTTCTAATTCTCCTCCCTATTGAATATTATCTTTCTTTTTCGTCCTTATTTATGCTTACGGTTTCTCATACGAGAGAAACAATTTGATATGTACTCATGTGTGACTGATTTATTTCACTTAAGAATACATTCTCAAGGTACATCCATTTACCTATAAATATCTCAAGTTTATCCTTTTTTATGGTAGAGTAATACTCTATTGTATACAAAAACCACATCTTCTTTAGCCATTCATTAGTTGTTGGGCATTTGGGTTGTTTCCAAGACTTAGCTATTACAAACTGTGTTGCTATAAACATGGTTGTACATATATCACTGTGCTGACTGCCTTTTCTTATGAGGACCCCAGTCATATTGGGCCAGGGCCACCTCGGTGATTTATATTAACTTAGTTACTCGTGTAACAACCCTATGTCCAAGTACATCAGGTTCTATAGGGCTTGGGGCTCAGTATTTGGACATCAACATGTTACTTTGTTTTGTGCGTGTACGATTCAGCCATAATACTACTCATCATTAGGGCAAGCAAATTTAACTTCTCTTCCTAGTTAAAATTGGGAATGAATGGTGTGTCTTGTCAGAAGTTTTTTGTCTATTGAGATGATTATATAGTTTTTACTTGTTAGTCTATTAACGTGACAGGTTACAGAGATTGATTTTCAAATGTGAAACATCTTATATGGTTGGGATTACTCCATTTGATTATGAGTTATGCTCTTAAGATATTATTGGATATAATTTGTGACATTTTTGTTAAGAATGGTTGCATTTATGTTCATGAGGAGTACTCGTCAGTAGTTTTCGTTTCTTGAAATATTTTTTCTGACTTTGTCCTTAGAGTAATTCTGGCTTCACAGGATTTTGGGAAAACATCCCATCTTCTTCAATTTTCCAGAAGAATTTGTGCAAAATTTTATTTCCTTCCTAAACATTTGATGAAATTCATTAATAAATCCATGTGGGCTTGGATTTTTTGAAGGGTTTTAATACAAATTCAGTTTATTTAATATGTATAGAGCCATTTGGATCACCTATTTCTTCTTGGGTGAGTCTTGCTAGTTGGTTTTTCTTTTTTTAAGGAGTTCGTCTGCTTCACCTAAGTTGTCAAGTTTATAGAAAAAATATTCATAGTACTTCTGTATTATCCCATAACTACCTGTGGAATCTGTAGGGACCTCCTCATTCTGGTCCTGATATTAATCGATTCTTTTCTGTTTTTTTCTTATCAATTTTATTGTTCTTCTCTGCAAATCAGCTGTTTGTTATGTCGATTGTCTCTATTGTTCTTATTTCCAGTTCATTGATCTCCTCTCTGATCTTTTTTTTTCTTTTCCACTGCCTACATTTATTTCAATGTGTGGTTTGTGTGCTTCCTTCTCTCATTTCTGAAGGTGAAAGCTGAGGTCGTTGATTGTGGGGGCTCTTAAATTTTTCAGTACAGTTGTCCCGCGGTGTAAGTCAAGCACTGGCGCCAGCACTCTGCAGATGATCCGGGGAGACTCCCGCCCCTTACATCAGGGCACGGGACTTGCACACAAGTGGTCCGTGTCCTCCCCGGCTTTAAACCCTCTCTGGATGACTAACGGTGCGCGTTACAGTGCAAGCGCTGTGTCGATAGCGGTACTACTGTGTTATTTAGGGAATAATGGCAAGATAAATGCCTGCACGTGATCTGTGCATATGCAGTGGTTTTGGAATATTTTTAATCTGTGGGTGGCTGAACGTGTGGGTAAGAATCCAGAAGGTGCCGTGGCGGAGTGTGTAAGTATTCAGTGCTGTGAATGTCTCTCGGAGTGCTGCTTTAACTGCACCACACACGTTTTGATACACATCTTGAATACAGTTTTGATGAAAATTGTGTTCTCATTTTCTTTCAGTTGGAGGTATACCTCTTCGACAAAGAGTTATGTAGAAATTTAAAATTTCGGGACTTTACAGATAGCTTTCTGTTAGTGATTTCTACTTTAATTATGGCCAGAGGGTGTGTTTGGCATGCCGTTAATCCTTTTACATGTATTGCGGTTGTTTTCCTGGCCCAGAAATGGTCTCTCTTGGCATCCCATGGCCAACAGGAATGTGTGTATCCTGCACTTGTGTACAGTGTTATGGAAATGGTATTGAAATTGTTGGGCAGTGTTGCTCAGAAGTTCCATATCTTTACAGATTTTTTGGTCTGTGTGCTTTCTCAATGATGGCGAGGAAATGTTAAAATCTACTGTAACTGTTTTGTGGTCTTGGGGATTGAACTCATGGCCTCCCACACGATGAGCATGTGCTCTACCACTAAGCTACATCCCTACCAAAATCTACATAATTGTGAATTTGCCTAGTTACCCTTGAGATTATGTCAGTTGCTGCTTCAGGTGTGAAGTTCTGTTATTCAGAGCGTGAGCGTGCAGGATTGCTGCATCCAAGTGGACAGCTGGCTGCTTTACCATCCTGGCCCTTTAACACTTTGCTGGCTATGGTTACACTGCAGGAGGAAGGCAACAGATGCCTCTGAACCTCCCCGACTCACACCGGTGGCTGTGGGGAGCTGGGGCCTGTGGCCCTGAGTCCTCTGGTGTGGCAGCTGGGTGGTTCCTTCTGCACCGGAAGGACTCACCGGTGATGGGTTGAGGAAGGATCCCTGCTCGACTCTTGACTGGGGGGCAGGTGTTGAGAGGCCCCTGCCAGGGACAGCCCAGCCGCACCAGGGTGGAAGGTGCAAGAGGGACAGTGGAGTCAGAGCCCTTCTGCGTGGAGTCTTCCCTCACCTGTGGCAGACTCTGCCTGCCTCTTCTCCACTCTTGAGCCTGCCAAGCCTGAACCTCAAAATGCAGCTGGTCCTGTCCTCTGCCTCTCTGTCCCCTGTGGACCACTGCACTTGTGGGATTCTTATTATATGTGGTTGTCGAGAACTGAGCCTCACAACCCAGGGTTGTCTCTGCACTGTGGAAAGCAAGCACGTTCCCAGTGCCGGGCAGACGGGTGTGGCACTGATAACTCCCAGTCACACAGTGCACTCTGTGCCTCCTGCCCTGAACCTTGGGCTGCCTGTGCGTCTCCGGGTACCCAACAGACTCAGAAGAAATTGAAAACCCAATGGCATCTCCGAGGGCCACAGAGGGAGGGAGGGCGGCTGCCCGTCGGCTGTGGGATGTCAGGATGCCGGGATGCTGCAGGCCTGATAAGTGGGATTTATCCCTGGGAACGTAATGAGAGTTGACACCTATTTCTGACATGACTGTATCATGGATTGCCAGGGGCAGGATAGCATCACCATTCTGAGCAGGCAGAGATGTATTTGCTGAAGGTGAAAATGTCATTTAAACTGTTGATACCTTTCAAATTGTCTTGGCAAGATGCCATGATTAGCCAGGCTTTCTCAGATAAATATACACAGCCTAGGATTCTACACGGCTAGTTGTGGCAGCAGGCGGCGCTCCCATTGCCTGTCTACTCCTTTTCCTGGTAATTTACACTCTGCCTGAGGAGCCTGACTACGTGTGATAGTGACAAGTCACTGAATGTTGCTGCAGGCTGCGGCCCTCCATCCAGACGTCAGCACACTCATGGGAGCCCAGGACGGGATCCGGAGCCCCTGGCCACATCACTCTGGTTCCCAGAGCTGTGCCTGGGGTGGTGTGAGGAAAGGAAAGGGATATGGCCATCCAGTAGCCTGTGCAGGAAACAGGAAGTCACCGGGGGCCCCTCAGAGCTCCCGAGGGGACCAAGGGGACACACAGAGGGCCCGAGCCAGCACCGCCCAACGTGGATGCTGTGGGGACCTCGCGCCAGCAGCAGCCGGCATCTGTAGCTTTGCATTTGGAGACTCAGCCAATCACGGGTCGTAAACGCGCAGGGAAACTATGTGGAGCGCATATGGACTTTCCCTCACCCACACCCCTGAACAGTACGGCGGCAGCTGCTTGCATGGCACTTGCCCTGTATGGGGCAGTGTTGGTGGCCCAGGGCGGATTTAGACACACTAGGCCGTGTGCAGAGTGTGTGCAGGGTGACACTCTGGCATTGTGCATCTCAAGTGTCCTGGCTCTGGGTACCTGCAGGGGCCTGGAACCAGTTTCAGAGGACACCCAGGGAGAGCGGCAGACAGTGTCACATTTTCTTAGAGGCAACACTGAGAAGAAAAAAAAACAGACAACTAGTTTTAATAATATGAATTAATAACCTAACATGGCCTAAATATTTTTATTTGAAGTCAATAGGAATTGTAAATAAGAATTGCATTCGTGGTGCTGGTGGCCCAGGGGTGCTTTTCCACTGAGCTGCGTCGGCTGTGGGATGGTTTTGTAAAGTTTGTTTTTGTAGTTGAGACAGGGTCTCCTTATGTTGTCCAGGCTGGGTTCAAAACTGTGATCCTCCTGCCTCAGCCTCCACAGCACTCCTTACAGTGCTAGGATCACAGTTCTGCGCCACCACACCCAGCTCATTAATGAGATGTTTTACTTTGTGTGTGTCAGTGCAAAAAGATTTATGGATCTTATACTACTTATCAATAAAAATGTTTACCTAAATTAAAAACGTGTAATACATTATTATGCTATGAAAGCAATGGGTGCTTATTTTAAAGACTTTGGAAAATAATTTATCTCGGAATTTTAAAGTCCTTGATAGGTTATCGGCCAATGGCAACGTCTGTTATAATCTGCTTTAGTTCATTCCGATGACTTCCCTTCTGGACTTTAGAAAATAGTAATTCCCGCTGCCTGGCTGCTGGCTGCTGAAGAGGTTCCTGAATTCTCCAACCGGGACTGCAGGGCGGCTCGCAGAGCAGGAGCCGGAGGACTTGTCCCCGCAGGGGCTACCCTGCTGGAGGAGGCTCCGTGGTGCAGACCCCTGTGACCGTGTTGCCAGCGTGGCTTCGGGCACCCCCGCTTGGGCTCCACGCTCCTGCGCCCCCAGTCCTCGGCCCGGCGTCCTGCCAGGCTGAGGCCTCCGTGTCCTTGTCCCTCCCAGAGCCATTCAGTCCTCTGGGGCTACACAGGTCCCTCAAGGCACCGTCCTAGTCGCTGTCAGCTCGGAGCGGGTGCAGGACAGCACGGGGGCGCATATTCCAGCGGGCGCCAGGCGAGGGCGCCCCCAGCCCTGCGCATGGCGGCATCGGGGTGTCCCTAGCTCAGATAGAACTTCGGAGATGCGGCTTGAAACGAAGGCAGAGCTGGTCTCAAACTGACTCGAGAAACTCGAGATGTACATGGAAGCAGGAAAAAGAGGAAAAGGAAGTCCACAGGAATGCAAAATCCTTAAAAGGAGTGGTAACCCTCCACATAGATGAAGCTTGGGTGAGGGTTGTTGACTGCTCCTCCATCCCACGAGCGGAGGAAGCTGCCTTCTTCCTCAAAGGCCTGTTACCCTCCTCTTCCCCGGGGCTGCTCTCTGCCTAGTGACCCCTCGCCCTGAGCACCTGACCCTGCTCGGGGCAGAGCACCCCCACTGTGGCAGGCAGGGCTGCGGGGCCTGTGTCTGCACTCAGAAAGGACAGGGCCGGGTCCTGAGCACAGCAGCCCCACCTGGGCAGGGCGCTGGGTTGGAGGGTACCCTGGCCCTGGCTGCAACAAGGACCCTCCTGCTCCCAGGGGCATAGGTGGCCCTCTCCCGGTCTGCTTGCATTCTGGACGGGACGGATGGATGTCTTGGGCCCGGGTTCCCTCTGTGCGCCACCCTCCAGTAAGCCACCTCCCTCTTGAGAGCCCACGTTGCTTCCAGCCCTCTAGTCCTGTCCCCGTCTTCCAGAGCTGCTGTGTAGCCGAGGCTGGACCCTCAGGAGCAGCTGTTCGTGCTGATTAGTTTCCTTCAAACCTTCTCTGGCCTCAGGAACCTGCTGGAAATGAGGCTTGCCAGGCAGCCGCTGTGAAGAGGAGATAATCAAGACAAATGAGCCGCTGGGCAGACGGGGACAGGGCTGCGCTTGGCCTGGCTCTCGTCTCTGGGCAGCTGTGGTCTGGGTGGATGGGCATTGGCAGGGGAGGAGGGCCCTGGGAGGGCGTCCTGGGGGATCTGTTACCTAGAGGCTGCCTGGGGCACTGACCCCTCACCATTCCCTGCCCAGTGGGAGGAGGCTGAGGCAGGCTACTCCCCTGAGCCTGGTCCCTCAGCCACCGTCCTGGGCTGCACGATTCCTGGGCCTTCTGCTTTCCTGCTGAGGGTGGTGCTCGATCCCACAGACGGGCCATCCACTCTGCTGGCTGCTCGGGCCACCAAGGTGCCCACAGGTGGACAGACGTGGCTCTTGGATCAGGCTGGGCCTCAGCAGGATGTGGCCGACCGGTGTTCCAGGCCACATCCAGACTGCCTGTCATCAGGGAGCGTGATCCCAGCCGCCATGGGCCTGAGTCCCAGCCAGGCTGTTGTGTGGGTGTGGGGTCCCCACAGGGCAGGACTGGCATGGACCGGGGTGCTCTGGGAAGAGGATGTACTGCTAGGTGAGTGGCCTCGGGAGGATGAGTTCTGTGGAGATGACCAGAGGTCTCAGGTGTCTCTCACCCTGTTTTCCGGTACTTGACCCCATGTCCACGACTCAGTGCCCCCACTCCCGCCAAGTGTCACTCATTTAACACATGCCGAGTCATGGCCATTGTACAAGCCCTGGTGGGCAGGTGCTCACTGCAGCCCTGGCTGGCGGGGGGACGAGGGCACACTGTCCACTGGGGTCACGGCAAAGCTCCCTGAGCCTCAAGGATGGTGACACTGCAGCTGCCCAGGCCCTGTGGCCCTAAACGCCAGCCATCCTTGTTTATGGCCCCTCCTGGCACAAAAAGGAGTGGTGCCCAATGAGGAAAACCTAGGGCACACAAGGGCTTTTTTTGCTTAAAATAACAACAAAGAGTTCCTTTAGGTTCCCCTTGTTGTACCTAGAGGTCTCCTGGGGGGTCTTTTTAAAAAAAATCCAGTGTTTTCTATAAGTAATTGATATGTTAGTTAAAAATTTTATCTAGTTATTCTCCAAACAGAATTCAGTTCTCCATAGAAATATATTTTTGTGCTTAAACAGAATAAATCACCGTCGGCAGTGAGGGCCATGGGAAGGGGCGGCAGGCGTCATGTGCCCGACGTGCTGGTCTAATGAGGGAGCCTAATTATCTTGCTGTGATTACATTATTTCAGTAAGGAGTTGTGACAGATTATTTGTGAATGTGGACACGGTGACTAATACAAGGGGCTGTATCTCTTGAGGTATTGGTGGTGCTGATTTATCTGATGACAATTTATGGACGAGGGGAATTCAGATGAGCAGAGCAGGAGGGAAGACGGTTCCGCAGCCTTGGCAGAGGCAGAAATGGAGGCTCTGCTCTGCTTGGTTGGGCCCTGGACATCCAGGGCTGGTTGTGGTGGCCGAGTGATGCTGCCCCAGATGTTGGGTTCCCTCAGCCATCTGGGCAGCGCATCCTGCTGGCCACTTGGGCCGCCTGCTCCTTGGTGCTGTGGCCACTCTCACCGCAGGGTGCCCAGGCCCTCTGTCCTCATTAGGGCCAGCCAGGGTGAATCTGTCTAGAGAGGAGGGACGATGCAGGTGCCGGCAAGGGACAGTGACCGTGCCCGCCTGGCTGCATCTCCTCCGTGGAACCCGGTCCTGGAGAAGGCCCCGGCCTCACTGCTCCCTGGGGACCTGCCCTTCCCTGCATCAGCATCCAGGCCACCCCCGGGTGGGAAGGTGGCCATCCCTGCATGTGGTCATTGTCTGGTCACCATTTCTGCACAGGACTCGGTTTCTCTCGTGGCTGTGCTTGCAGAGATATGGCTCCCAGGGCTGCACCTGCTGTTGCTGATGTTGGCCTCAGGTTCTTCAGATGCTGAAGGGGCTGAAGCCTGCAGCAGTCAAGCAGGTGGCAGGTGGGTCTGTGAGGCTGAAACTGCTGTCCATGCTCGACGGGAGCCCCATGAGGACAGGGAGTAGGGGGATTGGCTTCAGGCAGCGCCGGCGAGGGTGGCTGGGGGCTCTGCAGGGCAGGAGGGCGTGGGGTCCCTGTGTGCTCTGCCACGGGCAGTGGTGGGGACAAGAGTAGAGATGCTGGGTCAGCCAGGGGCCTGAAGAGCTTTGGGTTGGCAGGAGCTGAGGGCAGGAATGGAGAGAGAGGACACATTTATACACACACATACACATATGCACCGTGCCCCATGGTGGACCTCTGGTGCCCTGCTTCTCATGGATGGGTCCGTGTGGTCCCTGGTCCGTGTTCAGGGCCACTTCCAGCTCTGGCATCTGCCACCATCTAGAGAAGACTAGGCGATGTGGTGACTACAGGCAAGGTGACCTGGACCACAGGACATCCTTGGAAGACGAGTGCATCCATAGAGAGCGCTGCTCAGGTAAGAGGTAAGAGGAGCACAGACCAGTGCTGCGTCCCTGCTTTTGAGAAATGTGCATGATGACGTCAGATGTTAGCCTTGCAGAAGGCTGGGTGCAGGCCAAGCGGGAGCTTGCTGTGGTATCTTTTCAACTCTTATGTGCATCTGAAGTTATTCCAAAGTGGAATGTCAGGAAGGGAGGATTCTTACAGAGTGGGCAGCAGAAATGGCTTAATCACAGACAGCGCTTTTCGAGCAGCTTCTAATCCGAGGTTGGAATCTTGGAGTAAGTACCCCAAGAAGCAAAATCCTTCCCTATAAAGTGGAAGGAATTTTGGGACATATTATCAAGAAGAAACAGAAACAATTTTGAGGCAATCACATAAAAGACATGAGAAACCACAATTTGGTCATGGATTCAGGATCTAAGGAAATCCACTTTTCAGAGAAAAGGCACCAAGCCAGAGCTCTTGAATCATGGTAAAGTGACCTGTTTCTCAGGTCCACGGGCCAGCAAGTGGTGTGTGGAGCTGTGTTGGTGGCAGGATCCTGGGGGAGAAACTGCTGTCCCCTTCCCTGGTGACATGGTGCCCCAGCCTGCAGGTAGGCTCAGCAGAGCCCAGGGACTCAAGGCGTCACCTTCTGCCCTGGCTGGCTCAGAGGCGGAAAGCAGATGGAAACATGGTTCTCCACCCACATCTCAAGAGACGCAGCGACCTGTCCCCATTGCACCCAGCTGGTTTGGCTAGGAGGAACCAGCTTCTCTCAGCGTCTTCACCCTCCACGTAAATCCTGCGAGTCAGGGAGGCACCAGTCACCCTGGGACTGTCTGATGGCAGCCTCTGGATTGGGACTCTCTGTGCCCAAAGTGACAGTGCGGCTACAGCTCCGGGAGCCCTGGCACAGTCCCTGTCACACCCCTGGAGCCCGACAGCCATGTGGCCCTCCTGCCAGCCATCACCCTGCCCACCCCTAACCCTGGGACATCCAGAGGAAGCAGATGAACGGTCAGAGGGGTGCGGCAGTGTCATTTTCCTGTGTGACTGCATGTTGGGATTTGCCACTGTGCAGCTTCTGGTCTCTGCCCTGCACGTGGGATGTGATCCAAGGCAGCCTGAGGTCCTCGCACCAGTGACCCTGTTGGGGCCATGGGTGTGACTGCCGCTCCTCTGTTGCGATGGCCCAGGGCAGGGCACCTCAGCCAACGCAGACCAACACAGCCTCCCACTGGCAGCATCTGGGCCGCCGAGCCTGGGCTGCCCTGTTTCCCATGGTTTGGACACAGTGTCCCCCAGCCTTGGCCCTCCACAGTCTCAATGGCCACAGGAAGGCTGTTAAAGAGCGTGAGCATTCCAGTTGTTTTCTTAAAGGGCCGATTTCCCTTATGCAGCATCTCATGAGAAAAATGTAGATGAGGTTTTTGAGTATAGATTTAGACTGGCTACAACATAATTGCTAACGATGGCAACTCATGGCACCGTAGTCGAGGCCTCTAATTCTAATTTTATATGAGAATTAGTGCACAGATATATAATTCCAACAGCACATGCTGTCATTTTTATGCCTACGCAACTTAGTCTTTCACCCCCAAAGTTATTTCAAATCTATCTTGGGAGAATATTTAATACGGGTTCTGCAAATGGCACTTCTGTGGACTCCTCCAGAGGTGGCATTTGTCAAGCTGCCATTGGAGAGGTAATCTGTGTAATTTGCTGGGGTTCAGTATTGCAGATATCAGCAATCGATATATTTTTCCCCTCGAAAAGGACATTGGGTGGTTCTTAGGAACACACAGAAAACTTTGTTTCATCTTGGGTGTCCACCGTGTGGGCTGTGGGGACAAGGGACGGTGAGTACCCTCGGAGGGCTGTGGGTACAGGTGTGGGGCAGAGAGACAGAGAGAGATACAGGAGAGAGAAAAGACAGAGACAGAGACACAGAGAGAGGAAGAGACAGAGATGGGAGAGAAACACACAGACACAGAAGAGAGGAAAGACAGAGTGAGAGTGAAGGAGAGCTGAATGAGGGAGAGAGAAAGAAAGCGATACAGAGACAGACTGATGGGGGGACCGCGCCTCACATCCTCATGGGCAGGCGGGGCTGACCCTTGGGTGCTGCTGGTCCTCATGGTGGGGTGTTCAGTCCCCATGGTGGGGGTCCCTAGTCGCACATGTTGGGAGTGACTGAGACAGGTGTGCTGCGTGTGGGGGACACAGGGACATGCCTGTGTGCTTGGGTGGCACCCAGAGGCTGCCCTCAGGTGCCAGCACCCAGCTGTCACAGCCGTGTTCTGGCCAGCCTGGGGTCTGGGAGGTTCAGTGGGGCTACCGAATGGGGAGGTGCCTGGGAGGACCTGCCTCGAGGATCCTGGGCCTGGACACAGTGGTGGGGCCCAGAGAGGGAGACCGGTTCCTTGGCACCTGCCTCGGGCTCCAGGCTGTGGGGCTGGCGGCCAGCTGCTGTTGGAAGTGCTGGGTTCAGGTGTCATGTGCAGCTGAAGCGAACTCCCCCACATCATTCTTCACCATCCAAGGACAAGAAGACCCTGTCGATAAGACCGTAGTGGACATCTGAGTACCTGCTACCCATGCAAATGCTAGGACTCGCAGAGCTGAGGGACCCTCCCCAGGGAACCTTCATGAGCTCTGTTCCCAGTCCAGCTTGAAATATCACTTCCCACAGGGGCAAGGAGCCTGGGAGACGCCGCCAGTCTCCAGGCTCAGGGTAAAAGGAACTGTACTCCAGTCCCCAGAGCCACCCTGACTGAGTGTGTGCCAGGGCCACTCCCTCATGTCACCTGGGCTCTGCTTCCATGTCCCCAACCTCCCATTGCCAGGGGCTCAGATGGTTTCCATGTTTTGGAAAACTATGAACATTCTTGCACCCAGCAAGGGGTTGTGAGGGGTCCCGTGGGCTTCCTGGGTGGGTAGAGATCTCCGTCCCCTCACTCGATCCTCAGGAAGACTGAAACAAGCCTGGTGCAGCCTTGCTGTCTTCATTGAGCGCTGTGTGCATCTTGCGCTCCCCTGCACCATGTAGGAAAAGTGCTGGAGATGTGCACAGGGACCCCGGCCCAGTGCCACCAACTGCACATGCTGTCATCTGAAAGCCCCCACCAGTCTGGACTGTCCTCGCCAAGACTTGATATTTTCAGACCCTGGGAAGTTTTGCACAATGTTCTTAATTATGGTTTTTTTTAATTTATTTTAAACCAATAACATGTATTGGTACATTTTACATACAATGGTCACATTCATCACATTTATTTTGTACCTATACATGATGCATCTTGGTTCTCCCCCTCTCCCCCGCCACTCCCCTCTCCTCCCTCCCTCCCTATTTACAGCAGGTTTATTCATCATTTTCCATATTTTCCCTTTCCCTTTTCTTTCCTTTGTTGCCTTTCTGCTTTTCCCCTTCTTTCTTTCTAGTACTCCTCTCCTTTGTATATTATCTCCCTTTTGTATAATATCTATTACACCTCTTTGTCCTTATTTACAGTTATGGTTTCTCACATCAGAGAAACAATTTGATGTGTACTCATGAGTGTCTGATTTATTTCACTTAAAAGTATGTTCTCAAGGAACATCCATTTATATGCGAATGACTCTAGTTTATCCTTTTTTATGGCAGTGTAGTACTCCATTGTGTAGAAAAACCACATTTTCTTTAGCCATTCATTGGTTGTTGGGCATTTAGGTTGTTTCCAAGACTTAGCTATTACAAATTGTGTTGCTGTGAATGTGGTGGTCCATACGTCCTTGTGGTATGACGATTTTAATTCTTCTGGGAAGATCCCCAGTAGGGGAATAGCTGGGTCAAATGGAACCTCCAGTTGTAGTTTTTTGAGGAATCTCCATATTGATTTTCACAGTGGCTGGACCAGTCTACATTCCCACCAACAGTGGAGGAGGGTTCCTTTTTCCCCGCAGCCCCCCCAGCATTCGTTATTGGTTGATTTTTCCATATATGTGGTTCTTTCCGGAGTGAGGTGGAATCTTAACGTTGTTTTGATTTGCATCTCTCGAATGACTAGTGATGTTGAACATTTCTTCATATATTTATTTGCCATTTTTATTTCTTCGTCTGAGAAATGTTTATTCATTTCAGTTAATTACGGTTTTAATCTGTATTCCCCCGAATATAGGTGCTTCTTAATCTGCCAGCTCTATTCCTCATCCATGTTCAAATCTTACGCTCATTTTTACCTTGAGCGATTTGTCTGTTTCTTATTGATTTGGTGGAGTTATTTATTCATTCTGGACACTAATCCGTTGTCAGCCGGACGTGTTGCAAACATCTCCTCCCAGTTGGTGGCCTCTGTGCCCCGTTTATTTATGCTGCCTGATGAATTTCAATGCTGCAGTTTGTCAATCTTTTCCTTCAGTGTTTGCACTTCTGCAGTCCTGTTTAGGAAATTATTCCTTAGCCCATGGTCATAGGTATGCCCTCCTAGGTTTGCTTTTAAGACTTTACAAATGTTTATATTACCATTAAGGTCTTTGTCCATGTGGTACTGATTTTTATGTATAGAGCAAGGGAGGAATTGAGTCTCTTTTTTTTGGCATTATGCACTTTCCCCAGTGTTATGGTTTGTGTCTAGATGTCCCCCCAAAGCCTCATGTGGTAAGAGATAGCTGGATCTAGAGTGTGTGATTACTAAATTGATCCATTGATTGGTTTGGCATTGTTCTGCTGGGATCAAGGATGTGAGACTGAGATTGGAGGTGGGAGTGCGGGCCGCCCTGGGGGCAGGTAGCCTAGATAAAAGATACAGGAAGAAGCTAACTAGCTGCTTGTTTGCATTGCTTATTTGCATACATTCCTTGCATTTTCCTCACTTGACTTTGCCGCTGGTCGGCTGCCGGTCTGCCACGCCGGCCCGCCCTGCCTCGGACCCAGTGGACTATAGACTGAAACCTCTGCAGACTGTGAGCTAATAAACCTTTCTTCCCCTAACTTTGGGTGTCGAGTATTCTGTCCCAACAACGAGAGAAAAGTAACTAAAACACCCAGCATCAACTACTGAGTGAGCACTTTCTTCTTCGATCTGTAGTACCAGTCTCTGTGAAGAGCCATGTTGATACGTACACAAGCATATTGTACACCTGTTATCTCCAGATAAGCACGCCCAAGCGCACACACAAACATCCTTGTGTGTACACTTGTGTGGCGGGTTTTCCCCATGCTCTCTGCGGGTGGAACCTGAGCTCTGGGCACTGCAGTGCCGTCTGTGCCCTCGGGAGGGGGCTGTGCTTAGCGTGAACCCTCCTGCTCTGATGTCACTTTCTCCATGGTTCTGGCTTCTGAGGACGCTTTACCTTAAGAGATGTGTTGAAAAGATCTTTTGAGTATATCACACCCAGCATTGATAGTTGGATAATATTAGGCACTTCGTTTGCCACAGTGCTCAATATACAAGTCCCATGCTGTGGACAAGCCCCCTAAATTAGTCACCTTGTTCATAGCCAGTGGTAACTCTTACTACCATGTTCACCAGTTCGTATACACGTAATCATCCCTTGCATCCTCTTCCTCCGTTCTAAAACACACTTTGGTGTGTTCTTTCAGTGATGGTAAACTGAGTCCTGGTCTGAACTTGTCTTCACCCTCATCCCCTGGATATCTTAGCTGGGTACAGGAGTTTTGACTGATTGCTTCCTAGTCACACACAGAAAATATACTCTCACTGGCCTTAGAGATCACTGTCATTGGTAAAGTCTAATTATCTTTACTCGTTTAATTTTAAAAACTTACATATAATAATAGTACCTATTCATGCTGTGTGGTATTTTGAAACATGTATAGAATGTACAACGGTAAATCAGGATATGTGTCCTATCTGTCAACCTTGAATGTTTACCGTTTCTTTGTGTCGAGGACATTTGAGAGCCCCTCTTTCTTATTGTCTTTCTTTGGCAAGTGACATTTTTACTCTGGTTGAGGGTAATATGTGTGATGTCTCTGCTGATCTGTGGTTTCATTTTAACACCATCAAGGTATGTATTTGCTTTTATTTATCTCACTAGTAGAAAATGTTTCTTCAATATTGGAAGCCTCTCGCCTATCATTTTCCCAAACACTGCCGCCCCATTTTCTCGCCTCCCTCTCCAGGAACTCCCGCAGACACGTGCTGAACCTTCTCCTTCAACCTCCTCTTCTCATTCTCCCGCTTCCTGCTCCTTATGAGAAAGTGGCTTCCTCAGGCCCACCTTATGTTCACTGATCTTCTCTGGCTGCAGCTCATTGGCCATTTAACCTGTCTATTTGGTTCTCACAGTCAATGGCTATATTTTCACCTCTACAAATTTTGCTTCTATTTCATCATTTGCAATCTTCCTGCCTATCCATAGTGTCCAATTCTTGCTTGTTTCTATGTTATTTTTTTCTCTTTAAACATCTTAAAGAGATTGTCTGGACTGTTCTTCCTTGTCCTTGGCGTGCACAGTCCACAGTTTCCTTTGTCACCTGCTAGGTGGCCTGGTATGATTCTCATCCTAGCTGGTTTGCATCTTTCACAGTGAGCTTGCCTGGCAGGTTTCTGCTCAGCAGTCTCTGGCGTTATGACTGTGGATCTCTCCCTGCCAGCTGTAGGGTCCACTAGGGCCAGATGTGTCTGTGTTTTAACTTTGTAGCTGGGTCTTCCTGTGGAGAAGGGGAGCAAACCCCACATAGCGCATGATCTGCGCAAAGTTGCTTGGCCCCCCACTCACATGTGTGCCACATCCAGCACGTGATTCCAGCCCAGGAGGTGGTGAGCACCTCACCCACCGTGCTGGACAGAGACATTTTAGCTCTCTCCACAGGGCTAGGTCCATGTGTATCCCCAACCTCCACACCTGTCCTGTGGCCATATGTGGTGTTTTTTGGGGAGAAGCAACAGGACTTGTTGCTCTATGGGCGCAGGACAAGAGGGGCTGAGGTGACTCACAGGTGCCCAGGTGGGAATCTTCAGGGGGAACAGAGGCCAGTCGGCTTCTGAGGGCTAGAGGTCTGCCTTGAGCCTCACAGACCTCGTGCAGACACGAGGGTCAGACTTGGAGAGGGACACGTCACTTTCCTGGTGTGGAGGGAGACCCATGGGTGGGGGTGGAAGGGCAGGCAGCACCTGCAGGGGTCTCCTTTTCCCTGATCTTAGGGTGCCCTTCACACCTTCCCCTTGTCCTTCACCCATCCATGGTCTGCAGGATGGATGTCTAGGGTCCGTGGCTGTGGTCAGGCCCGTGGCACTGAGCCTTCTGTGCCTGGCTTACTCTCTGGTGATCACTGGGAGTTGGCCCTGAGCTTTGTGCAGTTTCATTCTGAACCACTCCTAAGACATGGGGCCACTTTGGAGCAGCAGTTCTCTTCTGGAAGCTGGATGTGGAGCCAGTAGTCCCTCCTGGCCACCTGTGGTGCCTGCCACACTGACACGATCTTTGGGGTCCCCTGCAGGCTCTCCTGGCATCTGGGGTTTGGGATACAGAGATCTCAGCTCAGGGTGCTGCTTCCCATCCCGTCATGGTCTCACTTTGCCATGTGGAGCTAATGCAGATTCACCTGCAATCCCTGAAGATGGTTTACAGTTCGTTACTGAAAGCAGACAGTGGAGAGGAGCCTGGGGCGTCGTCCTGGCCAGGTGCTTGCTGGCCTGCTTCTGATGAAGGGGTACAGCCGGCCGTGTGGGTCAGAGGAAGGCTCCACCTGCCCCAGGCATCACCCCGGCTGCCACCCCGTGCCGCATTACATCACCTACAGCTGTCGCTGGGTGAAGAGAGGCTGCCCTTGAGTTTGCCCCTCTGTTGCAGGGCTGCATGGGGCCCGTGTAGGGACCCTGGCCTGGCTTCTGGGTACAGACTCCTTGTACCCAGTACCCAGTCTGTACTCCCTAGTCCTACTGTGCCACTGGGGAACCCTGCCGATGTCTTCATTCCCACTTTCCCATCTGTACAAAGGGGCAGGCCGCGCTCCCTCCAATGTGGTGCAAATGAGCTCATAGATGATGGTTCAGACCAGGTGGAGTATCTGTTTCAACTACCTGAAAGTTATTATTTTATTATTTTTAAATATCAGACCTGGGCAAAGGTGTCTGTCGGAGGGATATTCCACTTGCTGGGAGGTCAAGCAGCCAGTTGAGTCCACAGCAGCAGCCCTCTGCTGTGTCAGTCCGGCCTCCTGCCAGGGGCAGCAGCAGCGGGGGGCGGGGGGTGGGGAGCGCCCTGTCACGCCTGTGGGCTGGTGGTGGCCCGCAGACCGTAGGGGTCTCAGGGGTGGAGCCAGGCTGGAGGCCTGGTCGGCACCTTCAGCGCTGCCCCCGAGACGCTGGGGCCTGATCCTCGGAAGTCCAGGCTGAGGGCCATGTCCACATCAGTCTACATCACCACAGCGCATATTCATGGACATGCAAGCCAGTAAAATATCTTTACTTTAATCCTAAGAATGCAGGATCAATATTCAAAAATCAATCTATGTAATTTACTGTATAATTTTCTAAAGAAGAAAAAACACATGATAATATGACTTGATATAGTAAAAGTAATACTCTTAAATAATACAAAATTCTAGAAGAGAAATCTCATTGAATCAGGAAAACCACAAAACCCTTTAGCTGACCTCATAAAGACTCGTACTGTCCAAGACCAGACGCCTACCCTCAAGCTCCTGTGCAGCATCCTCCCGGAGGTCTGAGCCTGATGCCGCGAGACACACAGGTAACCCACACTGCATGGCAGAGGTCAAAATGTCCAGTCCCAACCCCAGTGACATGTCCACACAGGAGACCCCGAGGATCTGCCGAAACAGTGGTCAGCACCCACACGAGCCTCAGCTGGCCGTATATGCTACCCACAAGCAAGTGAAAACAAAAAAGGAAAAACAAGCCCATTTACAATCACTCCAGAAGAAATATTTAGGTATAAATATTCAAAAAGTATGTTTGTGCTGAAAACTATGAAATACAGATAGCCAAGAGGGATAGCACTTCAGCATCTGGGCCACTGGACGCCCACAGGCAAAGGACAAACTCCACCCAAGCCTCCCAGAACTTAACACCAAATTAACTAAAAATGGACCATGGATTTAAATACAAAACTATACAATTTGTAAAAACAACATAGGAGAAAATCCTTGGGACTTGGGTTAGACAAATTATTCGTATGACTTGACATCAAAAGAAAAAAAAGGGCTGGGGATTTAGCTCTGTGATTAGAGTGCTTGCCTTGTAAGCACAAGGGCCTGAGTTCGATCCCCGGCACCACAAAAAAAAAAAAAGAAAAAAAATCCATAAACAGACTTCATAAAAATAAAACCTCCTACTCTATGAAAGACCCCATGAAGAGCATGAAAAACAAGGTACACATGGGAAGAAAATGCTAGCAAACTGCGTCTCTAACAAAGGACTGCATAGACCTGGGGTAAGAACTCTCAAAGCTACATTAAAAACCAAACAATCCGATTAGAAAGCGAGTAAGAGTCAGGGAGAGATGTTCCCCTGAAGTGGGTACACAGATGGCAAACAGGCGCACAGAAAGACTTAAGACATCATTCGCCACGGGGAGGTGAAATTAAGACCACAGGAAGGCATTGCACACACCCATCAGAAAGGCTAAAATGAAAACACAGTCATAATACTGAATGCCGGAGACGATGCGGCAAGAACAGGTCCCACTGCCATTGCTGGCAGAGCTGTGGATGGTGTGAGCCACCCTGGGAAAGGGCACAGCAGGGTTTTACAAAACCAAACAGCAACTCCCCATCACCCAAGAGATGTAGCCCTGGGCATCTACCCCAGAGAAAGGAAAGCTCGCATTCACAGAAAGCTTTCCACAAATACTCACAGCAGCTTTATCCATAATAGCCCTGAATGGGGAATGCACCAGTGCCCTCCAAAGGGCCAGTGGTGGAATGCTGTGCAGTAATTCTTACCCAGCACCGTGCGACTACAGCCAGCAACAGGTAGGAGTTTGCTGCTGATCCAGGCGACCTTCAGATGGATCTCAGGGGCACTGGGGAAGATGACCATCTTAAGAAGTGACTTAGTGTATAATCCCATCCATGCAGTGTCGTTGAAATGACAAAACCACAGAGATGGACAACAAACTGACTGATGCTCAGGTGTGGGTGTCTTCTATCTACAAAAGGGTGGCATGGGGTCCTGTCCACTTGACTGCAGTGTTCGATACACAATCCTGCCCGTGTGACAAAGCTGCACAGAACTGAACGCACATATGTTCCCACAATGCAACGTTGGCACAAGGTCATAGACTGCATGGGGCAGGACGCCACACTACCGTTGTGCACGGTGCTCCCACCGGGGAACTGGTGAAGGTCCTGGGGTCTCTCTGTTATTTCTCACAACTGCCCATGGCTCTCCAACCACGTCAAAGCAAAAAGCCACTTTTGGTGAGAGCTGCTGTTTCCAAGGAGCAGCTAGTGTCGATCTTGCACAGCTTGTTCAGAAAACAGAGAGACTTTAGCTCTCCCACTCATTCCAATGGGCAGTGTGGCTGGGAGTAGAATATAAACATATCAGACTAATAGAAGAATCTAATTTTATGGGCCATTTCATGGATGAATCAAAAAGCAAAAATCCTAAGTATTAGTTGGCCAAACCCGACAGACAACACAGAACAGGTCAGAATGGAGCTGTTCTGGGGCATGATTCCTCGCAGCTCTCCGCAGACCAAGGACAGCCTTAATCCATACAGCACTACAGTCACCGCATTTGGGAAGGGTCTCACAAATTCGTTACACTTTATTCTCGGCCTTGGGGGAGCAGGGTCCCCTCTTCCGTGGACTCTGAGGCTGGCCACGGGCAGCCCACGGCCTGCTCAGGAGACACCTGCGCGTCTGTCCCCTCTGGATGGGAGAAGTGGTTTCTGGTTCTGTGGCGACCCCTTAAACGCTCGTGAGTTCCGTGGTCCCCTCGGCGCCCCATTTCGACTGGAGGCCCTCAGACCACATCGCGGTGCCCCTCTGCTCTCCAGGGCTCGGGGGAGACGAAGGGGTTGATCCACGCCAGGGAGACTCGGGGGCCAAAGACAGCCTTGAGGTTGGCCCACGCGGACCTCCGGCCACCCGGAGGCCGCTCCCCCTGCAGCCGCTCGATCCGCGTAGTGTCGGTGCAGATGGCGTGCACCTGCAAGCAGAACATCAGGGCGCCCAGGAGGAAGCCCTTGAGGGCCACGAGGAAGAGGAGGAGGCGCGCGCCGCCGGGCGCCACCGTGCTGTGCAGGCCCAGTCCCCGCGCGCATAGCCGCGCACCACGGGTGCGCCCAGCAGCAGCCGCAGGTGCAGCGAGGCCAGCGCGATGTAGAGCGTGAACAGCACGAAGTGCCGCCGGTTGTCCTCGCCCACGCAGTTGCTGACCCAGGGGCAGTGGTGGTCCATCCTGGCACGCAGCGCCTGCACACCGCGCAGTGGTGCGCCCGCGCCGGCCGCGCGGCCTCGCAGCGGGAGCAGCTGCCGGGGGCGCTGGGGCCGCGCGGCGTGTCGGAGAGCACCGTGCGCGCGTGCGCGGCGAGCCCCAGTGCTGCCAGCAGCGCGAAGAGCGCGCCGTGGGTCGCCGCGTAGAGCGCGTGGCGCGCGGGCAGCAACATCTCGCGCACCAGGAGACCGGCGGCACCCAGCACCAGCGCCCAGGTGCCCGCCCCCAGCGCGATGCCCAGCGCGTCGCACACGAACCAGGCGCCGCGCAGGGGCCCGCGCGGGGACATCGCGGCGCCCAGGCCTGCGCCTGCTCCTGCGCGCCCCGGGCCGAGGTCCCCGCCGGGTCTGCGCGGAGCAGGGGACGCCAAACGCGACCTCCCGGGACCGCAGGGCGCCGGGGACCGGTTTGTGAGCGCAGAAAAGGGGGCGATGCCGCAGGGACTCGCGCGGCCGCGGCCCAGGTGGGCGTGGCCTCGACGGGCGTAGCCTCGCTCTGCGGCCACTCTGGGCGGGGCCAACAAGGCGGGCCTCGATGGGCGGGGCCTCGATGGGCGGGGCCTGGTCTGTGGCTCTTGGCCTCACTTGAGTCCGCGCTGGTGATGGGGCACGGGACGAATCGCGGCAGTGCAGGATATTGGGCTGTCCTTCACACACAGTGGACCTTCAGAAGGGGAAACCGAGGCATGGGGAAGTGGCCAGGGGGGATGCTGCACCTGCCCTCCGGCCCCTGACCTGGGCAGGAGCAGTGGCGATGGGTGGAGCCAGGACGTGATCGTGATCTGAAAGGCAGCTCCAGACCCGGCCTTGGGAACGGGTCCTCCGTGGAAATTGGGGCGCAGGACTGGCAGAGAGGACAGTGGACAGACGCGAACGGTCAGCCTGTGTGGACACTATGGTGTCGCCACCCGTACAGAGGGCGCTGCCAGGTTGCATTAATGGGAGTAGCGTGCAGAGTCAGGGAGGGAACAATACCCTGAGTCCGAAGCCGTGGGGTGAAACGGTGAGACGCGTCTGTGGGAGCCGGCGGCGATGATGGGAAAAACAGACTCCTGTCCCTGCGGAGCCCGGTGTGCAGGGTGGTGGATGAAGGAGCCCAAAGGAAGTGTGCATGGTGCGGGGGACCAGTGGAGCCGCACACCAGGAAGCAGGAGAGCATGCGGTGGGTGGAACCTCCAACACCCCAGCCCTGCCAACAGCGCAGGTCCCCGACCTCCGGGCTTCTCTGAAATTCTAGCACACTCTTCCTGCTCGGAGCAGACATCTTCCTGAAGATTCCTCCTGGTCAGCATTTTACCCAAGAGTAACGCATCTCCCATGGCGTTCTTCTGCAGCTCTTCTGCAGCCCTTCTGCGGGTTGGAGTGTCCTGACTTCTTTTCCATTGGTTGTCAGAGGTTTGGCTAGTTTACTGGCTTTTTCAGAGAACCAGCTATTTTTGGAAGATCTGGAGATAAAATTTAAATTTCAGCACAAGCCTGTAATCTGAGCACTCTGGGAGGCTGAGGCAGGAGGATCGAGAGTTAGAACCCAGCCTGAACAATTTAACCATTTAGCAAGACCCTGTCTCAAAATACAAAATAAAAAAAGAGCTGGGGATGTGGCTCAGTGTGAAGGCCCTGTGTATGTCCAGTTTTCTAGTCATCAGTGAGTGCCTTTTCCCTCCCATTTCTCTGTCCTCCTTGTCACTCTGGGATCAGTGGTCCTGAGGTCTCTTTTCTGTCATTTTCTTTCTGACAGTTGTGCCCTTGAAGTCTGGGACACGGCTGTGGAATTGGACTTCACTTTTTTTTTTTTGCTGCTGGGGATTGAACTCAGGACCCTGCACTTGCTAGGCAAGTGCTCTAACCACTGAGCTAAATCCCCAGCCCCGTGGAACTGGACTTCAGCCACGCACTTTACATTTCATTTACAGAACTGTCCCTATTATTTTTGGAAAACTTACTAACATTTTGATTTCCTTTTTAAACAGAGAATTATTCATGCATGTGTTTTTAAATTGCATGAAGTTGGATATTTTTAAACATTATTTATTTTTGTTATCTTTTTTCTGGTGTTATTCAGACAATAAGACTTGTAGTTTCTGTCTCCTAAATATATTGTGCTTTGTATTCCATAGTCTTATTTATGATTAATATTTGCAAATCTCTCATGAATTTTAGAGGAAAAGTCCATGGTATGTCTATGCATATTTATTAAATCAACCTTATTAATCATATTTTTTTTTGTGCAGTCTCAGCTGTTCTGTCCATTTCACTGTTTGAAGGCTGAGTTGGTTAATTTTTCCACCATAACTGCTTTCCCGTCAAATTTGAAACTGTTTTGATTCATCTGTGTCATGCATGTAATTTCCAAGGCCCCGTTACTAGGCACACCCGAGTCCATTGCTGCAATTTCATTTTGGGCTGAAATTCTGTTTATGGAACCAGCTAAGTTTACTCTGCTGCTTTTGCACAGCGTATCTTGCGACCCTGCGACTGCCACCTGGCTTGTTGGGTCTGCACAGATCTCACTAGTTTTGTTGGCCCTTTTTGTTTCCTTAATCCTGTGGTCATTTTATTACTGCTGTGCTTTGCCTCCACAAGATGAGTTGGATTTCCTGGGCTACCTAGGCCCCCAGGGCCATTTGCTGTCCGTGTCTCGGCGACCTCCCTTGGTCGTGGGGCTGGTGGCGGTGGGGGGTGTCGCCCTTGCAGAAGAGGAGCATCTCGCACATGGCTGCTGTGCGTGCTCTGTCCTGACCTAGGTTCTGGCTCCAATGGCAATGTCACCAGCCACCTCCGGATGCCTGGGGGCCTCCGTCTCTCTCCTCAGCTTGTCTGGGCCCAGCCATGGACACAGGCATGGGGGCCCAAGAGGCAAGGGGAACTCGGTTTCCCTGAGAGGCCCCCGGGGCCCAGACGTCCCTGACCTGCCCTGGCTGGCGGCGCCCAGCTGAAATCTGGAGTAGGCTGTCCACTCCAGGGTGGTGTGAGTGATTCCTGGCCCTTGTCATTGTCACAGTTAAACGGAACAAACTCAATAACAGGAGGAAGTCAACACCTTTCAGTAAACTGTCTCAATGTGAATGACCTCAGCTCCCCAGTTAAGACACAGATCGGCGGACTGGATCAAAAAACAGAACCTAGCAGTCTGTTGCATTCAGGAGACTCATCTGATCCAAAACAAATTCGTAGACTAAAAATCAAAGGATGGCAAACAATATTCCATGCCCCAGATCCAATTGAATTTGCTCCAGAAGCAAGCAGAGGTAGCAATTTTATTCTCATTCTCACCGTTAAGAAGTTCAGACCTGAAGAATTAGGTTTTGCATTGGAAGAGGACGTGTGTGTGTGCAAGTGTGTGCCAGGCAGATGGGCCAGGGATGTAAATATGTAAACGTGTTCTCCATAAGTCACTTATGAGTCATTTCTTAGGACTGAAAATGCCCAAGAATTAGGGTTCCTAGTGGTGCAGGTCCCTGAAGGTTGTGTAAAAATGTGTGAAAAGTTCACACATCGAGGCGGTTGTGCACCTTGGTCTGAGTGTCTGGGGTGTCTGGGGGGTGCTGGGCCCGGGCAGTGGGACCCTACACCCCAGGATGAGTGACTGGACTTGTGGAGGGCACCCCGAGGTGGGACTCGAGCCCTTGTGCTTGGGGACACAGCCCTGCCTCACCACGTATGTCCCCATCGTGTGGCTCTGTGGGGGGCTCCCCTGCCCCTTCCACTGGGGCTGCTGTGGGTGTGTGGGTCCCCACTCCCTTGTCCTCTTATCCCTGGGGAGACAGTGCCACGAGGGGCTCCACATGGGTGCTGCCACTCCCTGCTGTGGTTCCACCCAACTGCGTGCTCTTGCTCAGCTGTGTCCCTTTCCCACCTGGGGCTCCCTGTGCTCCCTCCCAAGTCAGCAGCCTGCACCTTGTCCTTGCCTTGGGTGCCCAGGGACACCGAGAGGACTCTGGGCTCCTGTCTCCTGAAGGAGTGGGGATGCCCCTCCTGTGCAGCCCCAAGTCAGGCAGCTGCACTACCAGGAGAGCCGTCACAGGCAGATCCTTGGCCGCTGAGCCCTGAAGAATCAGAGCTTCCAGGGTGGCCCGGCTGCCAGGGTCTGAGTAAGGCAGGAGTGGCCAGTGGTCCTGGCTGGGGGACCCAAGGCAGAGAGCAAGGTGGGGGGCCATGGTGGCCCCAGGACACTCTGATCAGGAGCCGTGCCTGTCAGCTGAGGCTTGGGCAGAGGAAGGCGAGGGCCTGGCTGGGTGCCAGCTGGGGTGACCCGACCACCAAGGAGGTGCAGGGGAAGAGGACAGGCTGGGGAGGAGTGCAGTGGTGACTCAGTGATGGAAGTGCCTGGAGGGGGGACTCTGCCAGCTCTGGATGCCCTGGCTCTGGGTGGGGTCTGGGTGGCGAGTGACAGCCTGAGAGTGGGTGGGATCACCCCTTGGTAGACAGTGGGTGGCAGAGGGAGGAGATCTTGATATCCAAGGGCCTCACCCTGAGAAGCACAGGGAGCAAAGAGTGAGCGAGCGGCCTGCTGTGTTTGTTAGCTTTCCATCCATGTCACCAAATACCTGAGAAACACAACCTAAGCACGCGCTGTCACTTGGCTCCGGAGATTCTGAACTGCAAGGAAGCAGAAGCGTCAAGTGGTGGAGAAATGCTGCTCGCTTTGTGGCAGCCAGGACAGAGAGGAGAGGACCAGAGCAGAAGGGGCCGGGGTGAATACAGTCCCCAAGGTCACACCCCAGACCCTCCCTGATGCCAATCAGAGTCTCACGGGGATCAGCGTCCCTGCGGTCCAGTTGCTCCCCAGTGCCCATTAGCACCAAGCTGTCAGTACAGAAACTTGGGGACCTTCCAATCCAGGCCATGTGCGTGAAACTTTCTGTGTATTTTAGATTATTCTTGTGGGACAGATTCCCAGAGAAAAATTTATGGGTAAATAGCGTGAAATTTAAAAACCCATAAATATTTATTATCCAATTTCTCCCTAACAGGGCTCTCCCTGTGGATGCCCCAGGCCCACAGGACCAAGTGCCCACACGCCTGGCCCCGTCTGGTGCGAGGTCACCGTACCCGGTAATTCAGGGCGTGGCTTCCCACTGATGTGCTCACCTGGGGGTTCTGGTGACCCCGAGCCTGTGTCTGGTCAGGGGTTTCCTTCCCGAGCACTTCTTGCTCCATCTGTCCTGGGGCAGTGGGCTTAGCACATTTTCCCCGTGGACCTGTGTGGCCCCTTCCCATTTGCAAATGATCTAGCTCCATTTCCAATTGTCTAGCTTTCGTTTGGCTCTTTACACTTTGGGCTTTCATATAAGAGAAACCGTGTGACACCTAAGCTTGTGTCTGATTCATTTCACTTAACATCATGGTCTCAAGGTGCAGTCACTTTCCTGTAACTCACCCGAGTTTCTCCCTCTTCATAGCCGAGTACTGCTCCGTGGTGTGTGAGCGTGTCACTCTCAGATCCTTCACCCAGGAGACCAGCTGGTCGCTGGGGTGTGGTCCGTCTGAGATCTGGTTCTGTGACTTTTCCTGTGATATCCTGGTCCCAGCAACCCAGTGGAGAGCCTGTCCTCCTGCTTTGCAGTCAACACTGTCCACAGCGCGCCCACAGCAGTCCGTGCCGTCCCAGCTCAGGTCTCTGCCCCGGTCTGTCTCGAGGGAGCCGACATTGCAGGACTTTTGTAGCAGTCTGGCTGCCTGGCGAGCAGCTCTCTTCACACGCCGGCTGCCTGGACCCTTGGTGCTCTTGGAGAATGGTCGGCCCTGCTTGCCGGACTCCACAGACGTCAACTTCGTGTATTGCTGGGAGGAGGCCTGGCAGCCCCTCGGTTTCCATCCCCCAGTATGAGTGCCCCCTGCTCACACTCAGCCTCGAGGTTTCCCAGAAGGCTCCTCAGGCCGCCTGGGGCGGTCTCCGCTTCCTTTGTTAGGTACTCTTCAAAACTCCGGCGTTGTGAATCACTGTTGTAAATGATCTCTTTTCAAAATGTTCATTTTCTAGCTGCTTCTGTATGTAGAAAGAATTGATTTTTGTCATATTGATTTTGTCCTCTGCAGTCTTGCTTAACTCTCTTATTAATTCCTGCAGTTTATCTATGGATGGTGTTATCTTATCATCTGTGAAGAGACAGTTTTGTGTCTTCCTTTCCAATCGTGCATCTTATCTCCCTGGAAGGCAGCTTCCAGCGGTCAGGATGGACGCTGACGGAGCTGGACCTTGCCTGGCTCATCTCCACAGAGCTGTGTGACACCATCCTGGTTTCTTCAGGAGGCTTTTGAAAAATGGATGTCTTTTATTAGAATTGCCTTCTATTTGTGATTTTTTCCCTGAGCGAATGCTAGAATTTTAAAAATTCTTTTTCTGTACTTGCTGTACTGGTGAATGATTTTGTCTTTTGTCGGTCTGCAGGGTGACTTGCTTTGGTTGGGGTTCTGTTCCCTGTTACCCTTGAGCTTCTGTGATCTCTCCAATGTGACCCTGATGTACTATTCTGTTGTTTATTGGTGGATTTGGTTTGATAATGTTTTATGACTTTCATATGTATGGGACTGACCTGAAATCTCCCTTTTTCAAACTGTCACAAATAGGCTTTTGGCATTAAGGTAGAGCTAAATTAATAAGAACTGCTAGACGGAGCCCCTTCTTTCTCTGGTCTGTGGAAACATAAGGTTGGCCTGAATTCACTGTTTTTTTGTTTTTTGAGACAGGGTCTCACTATGTAGTTCAGGCTAGTCTCGATCTCCCAGTGATCCTCCTGTCTCAGCCTCTCAAGTATTGGGATTACAGGCATGTAACACCATGCCTGGCCACTGCGGTTTGATAGAACTTTGCCACGAAGCCATCTGGGCCTGCAGTTTCCTTTGCAGGAAGATTTTGCTGTTCATAGAGATTGGATTTCTCTAATAATTATGGGAATGTTCAAGTTTCCTACTTCTCCTGGAGCAGGTTTCAGGTGATAGCATTTCTAGGCGTCTGCCCACGCCACCCGCACTCTCAGGCACATTGGCATCAAGCTGTGGCAGCCTGGTGCTGGTGAAGCCCGCGTGGCCCCTGATCCTGCTGTCTACAGTTTGCGCCTCCATTTTCGTTCTTCATTTTATCATAAGTGTCTCAGGTTTTGAATCTTGTTTCTGTGTTTGAAACTGGTTTCTGTGTTTTCTTGGTCCCTGGGGAAATTCCAGGCAGTTTCAGGAGTGAGGGCAGCAGGCAGACTTAGAAATGGCGCTGCCACCCTGTCGTTCCATCTGTGGACTCCTTTGAGGTGAAAATGCACAGGACCGGCCCGGCACGGGACCAGCCTGGAGCACCAGCTTGCAGGTTGGGGTGAGGGACAACGGGACCAGATTGGCCAGATTGTGGCCACTTGGTGGGCTCCTCCCATCCTCATTGCTGCTGACCTCACAGGGACATGCGCAGTGTCCACTCTGTGGCCAGGAGGAGGCCTCTGAGCTGAGCGATCCCAAACATTGCTCATTTGTTGATTGCTGTCTTTGTGCTGGGTACCGGGGACCACACAGTGTACAGGAGGAGCTCTGCGCTCTGGGCCCTGTTGCCGCCCCTCCCTCCCCTGCTCTGGGGCCCACTGTCCCTGACCCTCACATTCTGGAGGCTTCCTCCACCTTGTCCTCCTGCCCCTGCCCAGAGCTCTGGACATGGCCTCCTCCTGTGGCAGCCCTGCTGCTGTGGGGCTCCTTCTGGGCTGGCCTGGTCCACAGAGTGACCTGCCCGGTGCTGGGCTTGCTGTCCCTGCAGCCCCCGAGATGGGTGGCGGGCGTGCGGGCTGACCGCGGCTGTGGGATGGAGGGGAGCTTGAGGCTGCTGAGGCCACTGGGCTCCCGGCAGTCCCACCGTCTCACTAACAAAGCAGACCTTCCCATCAGAAGAGTGGCGCGAGGCCCTCAGAGGACTGTACGGGCTGGGAAGGACAGAGCTGTGGGCTGCCAATTTTCATGGAATATCGCCGCCAGAACGTGCAGCAATCTTGCTCCGGGCTGTGGAGCGGAGGCGATGAGAGGCACAGCCCGTGTCCTCCTTTCTGGGTCGCTGCTCCTGCACCTCCGCTTGCAGGCAGCCCAGGGCTCAGTGCCTCGTGGTGTAATCAGAAGTGACAGCTGCTTCAGCACGGCTCGGGTGCCTGCAGCCTGATGCGCTGGATCCCACCAACATCTCAGTGTTGCGCAGGGCTCGGGGCTAAGCAGCCCCAGAAGGAAACCAGGAGGCCTGGTCGCCCCTGACGGGGCCTCTGCAGCCTGGAGACTGTCATGGGAGTCATCGGCGCTGCGTGGGGGGCAGCAGGGCAGGGGCAGAGCAGGTCCGTGCGACCCTGCAGCCTTGCTCTCTGCTGCCTGGCAGCCTGGTCCCTTGTGTGCAGCGGGGGAGGCACCAGGGTCTTCGAGAGGCTTCCTCTGTGGACTGTGGGCTGGGCCAACGGATGCCTGGCCTTGTCCTGGCTTTGCTCTTCCTGCGGTCCAGCCCTTCCCCGACTTGGAGCTGGGTCCCTAGTGCATCCGGTGCAGCAGCCCTGCCCCATCCATGCCCCCTCTCTGTGGTCCCACTCCCTCCGGGTCAGCTGTGCTGGCGGGCCCTGCGCAAGGCCAGGTGCTCACGCAGCGTTGTGCTGAGAAGGGGAGAGGGGGAGAGGCTTCCCCGTGGAGGGCTCTGTGCTGATGACAATCATTGGGTCACTCAATGATCACCTGCCTTGTGCTGGGTCTCAGGGAGAAGGGAGGGGCCAGACTTGACCTGTGTGTGTCCACTGCATTCCACGTTGGCTGCCTGACTCTGGAGGTTTTGGGGTCTCCCCCACACCTCTCTCCCAGAGGTTTTCGCACCTGGGCTGCAGGCTGTGGACTGTGGGAAGCGGCTGAGTGTGGCTCCTTCCTGCACGCTCTCTGCTGATCCCAGATCTTGGGGTCCCCCGGGAGCTGGGAGGCCTGAGACCCTGCTGCCCTCTGCCTCTTTCCAGTGTCCCTGCTGGTGCTTACACAGTGAAACCCAAGGACAGAGGTGTGACCACACACGTGTCCCACTCTGACTCTGAGGGCTGGGGCTGTGGTGCCTGGTGGGGACCAGGCAGTAATGCGCTGGAGGCCGCCCTGTGCACCTCCATGTGGTCACCTCCCCGGTGTTGCTTTTTGTTTAACCTCATGGAGATGAAATTCCCATGACATAAACCTCTGCATTGTATTGGTTTTTTTTTTTTTTTTTTTTTTGTGGTGCCGGGGATCGAACTCAGGCCCTTGTGCTTGCAAGGCAAGCACTCTAATCATTGAGCTAAATCCCCAGCCCCAAACCTCTGCATTGTAAAGTGGACAGTCTTGAGGCACTGACTGCATTCATGATGGTGTCCGGTCCCCTCCTCTGTCAACCTCAGGACCGTCCCACTCCCCAGAAAGAGGCATTCCCACAGCGGTCACTGCCCCTCTCGGCCCAGTCCCAGGGCCCCGTCCACTTCCGCCCATGAATTTGCCTGCCTTGTGCGTCACAGGAAGGAAGGTGTGTGAGAGGGTCCTCTGGCCTGCTTATTCCGCTCAGCAGAGCCCCCGGTCCGTCCAGGCCGCAGCCCGCGTCAGGATGTGCCGATGTTGAGTGTATGGACCACACTTTCATCTGCTCGTCTGTGGTGGCTTCTGTGTCTGAGCTGGTGAACAGCGCTGCTGTGAAGGCAGCAGGCAGGGTCTGTTCCAGGGTTTTTTTGGGTACACATCTGGCCGGGATTGTTGGGCTGTGAGATAATTTTATGTTTAACTTTTGGAGGAGCCACTCAACTGCCCTCTAATTTTGTTTTTGGTTTTATTCCTACTTTCTCCCTTCAGCTGCTGAATGAACAACAGGAAGCATCCTCAGCAAAACAAAAGAAATGAGTCTCAGTCGAGACATAAATTGAATAGGATACATTCAGAGTATCCCCAGCAGTAAATTTTGATTTTCCACATGTATTTACTTCCTCATATTAATTCCACAGGCATCGGGACGCCCTGGCTTCTACTTGACTCTCCTAAAAATATTTCCTCATTTCTTAGTTAGAGTTTCCTAAAAGTTCTCATCACATTTTTCCCTTTTGCTTGTCTAATAAATTATGAAACACCCCTGGATTTTAATAATGAGGTAGCGACAAAATGCATGCACATTTAATTTTTAATTTTAATTGATGACCATGCACAAAATTAATAACTTAGAAGTTGGCGGTTTCCAGAACATGGTCCTTTGTCTTTGACACAGCATGGAAAACCAGCGGCCCGTGGGACTCTGTGGGGCGTCTGTGCTGTCCGAGGGGTCAGAGAGGTGCTCCAGCCTGTCCCCCGAGGGTTCCCAGGGAGCCTCTCGCCCCAGATGTTGTGTCCCTGGCTGCATGCACTTCTCCTGTTGGTCTCCCAGTGCCCGAGAAGTCCCAATTCTGTCTTGTTCATTGTGTCCCTTCTGAAGGATTTTTTTTTAATTTTTTAATGTGGAGGTAACAGGATGAACCTGGAATTTGGGCTGTGCTTGAAATAAAATGTCCTGGTTCAGCCACATCTGAGCAGACCCAGTGTAGATGGAGCTTCACGAGGATGAGTTGCCCTGGATGCAGACAGCTGGGCACTGAGGACAGATCCCAGTGTCCCGAGATGTCCCAGTCCCACCTGTCCTCACTGCTGGTCTCATTCTTTTTGTGGGGGTTGTTGATAGAAGATCTTGCTGTGTAGCCCAGGCTGGTCTTGAACTTACAGGGATCCTCCAGCTTCAGCTTTCTGAGTGCTGGGATTCAAGGTGTGTGTAACCCCATTCAGATTGGTCTCTGTAGGCCAGCTGGCCTCAGCTTCCCTCTGGTGGCCTGGAGGATCTTCCCACGTGAGAGAGGCCACTGCACATTCCTTCGCTGGGTCTGCTCCCAGCCACGCTGCAGTTCGTTGAAAACAACATGACTGGGTAAGAAACTTTTGGAAGATGTGCTCAGGAGAGCGAGGAGGCCCTCGTCTTGTCCAAGGAATGCTCTGCATGGTGATGGCCAACCGCCTATGGTGGACTCCAAGGCTCAGTTCTGCCCCTCACCCCTGCAAAACATGGGGTAGGAAGAGATGACCTCCAGGGTTGGCTTGTGCTGCCCCGTTGTTTTTAGGACTTCATGGGGGCAGCATGGAGCTGACTGGTGTCCTCACTGGTCAGGGCAATGGGAGCTGGTGACGCACCAACCCCTCCTGCCCCCCAATTCTGGTTGGTCTTTGGAGTTCAGAACGGTCCTTGGGTGGTTGAGGGTTAAATCCACACTGAGAGCTCTGGGCGTCTGGGGTCCCCTCAGCAAGGGGCTGGGCCTGGTGGCTGCAGGACAAACTTAGTCCCTGCCAGTGCAGGCTGGGGTCTCCCCAGACCTGGCTGAACTCAGTCCCCACCCTCACTGCCTCGCCTGCTGCTGCCTCCGTGTGGAGCAGGAAGGAGCCCATGTGGCTACAGTGGCTGGGGTGCCCGTGGGTGGGTGCTGCTGCCCGGGCTGAGAGCCGGTGGACCCTGGCTCGTGCCTTGACCCGGCTGAGCAGGGCTGTCCATGAGCTCTGAGTGCTGTCCTGCCTCTGTGGGTGTCTGGTCCAGTCTCTGAGCTCACTCACGTCCCCAACAGTGCAGGGGACCCCACCTCGGCCTGTGTTCATTTGTTCTGTGGCGAGATGTAAATGACGGGATGATGTGTGGTTTTCAGATCCAGGGTCCTCCCTTTGTGGGTCCACGTCAGGGCAGACCCAGGGTCTGCCTTCCTCCCCCCAGAACGTGGCTTGTGGGTTCCCGAGCCCTGTGGCTGTCCCTGCCTCTCCTGGGTGAGGTGGGGAATGTTCTGCTCTGAAGCAGCCCTCAGGGAAAAGACAATTTGCATTGGGCTTTGTTTAATTTATCCTTGAGCTGTGAGTCCTGAGTACATTTCCCATCACATTATCTGAGACAACTTGGAAGATCCTCATTCTGGGATCAATTTTATCCTGAAGTGGCACCCACTTAACACCACGAGCCCCCCGTGCTTTATGCTGAGTAAAGGTCGAGCAATCAGATGTCTGGACAGACAGCTCATTTATCACACCAGACAATGCGCCAAGCGCTAATCCCTGGCGCCTCGCGAGGGCCACACCACAAAAGGTTAATGGATGCAAAGGACTGGATTTGTTTCAACGGCGTGTAATGATGCTCGGAGCCGACATTTCCATTTTTACTCAGTTTAGTGGATGGGTATTTGTGATTTTCAGTTCTAATTACTCCATTTAGGATGTCCGCCCAGGAAACGACATCTCACAGGGGTCAAGACTACCCTTTTCGAGAAATCTTCTCCCTGATTATCTGCAAGAGCAAAAAAGTGTTCCTGATGGAAGCCCAGCTGTGAATTAACAGAGTACAGATCCCTTTCCAACAAGTCTGGGTCAGTTGTGTGCATTCTGGTCAGCCCTGTTCTGCGTAGGCCCTCCCAGCAGGAGGCGCCGTGTGACCTGCCCTGGTTCTGTCCTGTCAGTGGCTGCACCTGTGGGTTACTGTCGTCCCCTGACCTGGACACAAAGGTCCAGGGCTGGGCGGGCCAGTGAGCCTGGAATGAGCTGGGCGGGGGCTGCTGCACATCCACCTGCAGCTGGCAATGGTAGGGGGCTTCTGGGATAGTCGGGCTTCATGGAAATGTGGTGGCGACACGCCTGGGCCCTCTGTCACCAAAGAAGCAGGGCTGTGGGGGACACGTGCCACGAGCCTGGGCACACCAGGTATCAGCTCAGGGGCCTGACAGTGCCGGGGGGTTGTCCAGGGCCTGCCTGGTACCGTCGGTGGGTTCTGGACCCCACAGGGCTGGAGAGGGCCAGGTGGAGCCTCCACTGTGGGTCCTTCCCTGAGACCCCGATTTCCTGACCTGTAAACTGACCTTGGACTCCCTTGGATCTGTGGCCTTTCCTGGTGTGGAGGGCTGGACAGTCGCCCTGACACAGATGTCCAGACCGCACCCCGTCCAGGCCTGTGGCTTTGTCCTGGTGATTGGGGTCACGTGGCTGTGCCCACTCAGAGCCACTACTGGGTGGGGATGACGTGATCTCCAGAAGGTGCCCACGACTGATGTGGATCCCAGGGCAGCAGATGTCTGTGGGCAGTGCTGTGAGCAGCCGAGGTGCAGAGGGCCCCCAGCCCTGGCCACCTGATGGGGCCACCGTCCCCACGGCACCTCTTGCTGCTGGGATGCCAATTAAATCTCTTTCCTTTCTTTTTAGAAAGAAAATATAGATTAATTAGCAGTTTCATTGGATATTGAATAAATGTCAAACAGATGTTAGCAGCATGTGGGAGAAAAACAGCTCTTGTATAGAAAATAAATTTATTTCTCATTATCACAACATTTGGGTCTTAAAAACACCCCAGGAAGGGGAGTCCAATGTGTGGGGCCTGTCCCTGGGCCTGTCCTGGGGATCCTAGGCAGCTGCACCCCTAGATGCAGGCGTGTGCTCCCCATGCTCCTGGGCTAGGTTAGCGGCTGATGCCCTGGACATGGAGTCGCCTCGCAGGGCCCAGGTCCAGGACGCGTCCCAGGGGCCAAGGTCTGTTGGCGGGGCCCTTGGCGCAGCCTAGTGCTGAGCAGGTGGGGAAGGGTCTGCAGGGTCCCCTCGCTCCTCTCTGTGTCCTGAGAATGACTGGTCCTGGCGCTGCAGGTGAGCACAAGGTGTCCCCTTGGTGTCTGGACAGGCACTTCTCTTTTGGCGTCGGGGGCTGAGTGCGGCAGTTTCCATCCCAGAAGGACCTCGTGGTAAGGACAGCTGAAACGTACCTGGCTCATCTAAGAGCAGACGTGGGCAAAAACTAGACAAATTTTAAATAAAGAAGCCACAGAAACATCAAGAACATAATCTATTGGTGTTAACATCAGGTCTCTGAGCTGACGTGTGGCCCAAACCTGTGATCTAGGACTTGGGAGGCTGAGGCAAGAGGCTCATGAATTTGAGTCCAGGCTGGGCTACACAGCGAGACCCTGTCTCAAAACATAAAGCCAAAAGAAAGGGGAGAGGCGGCTGGGGATGCAGCTCAGTGCAAAGATTCTGGGTTCAAAATCCTCAGTACTGGAAAAAAACCCGAAACCCAAAACCAAAAAATAGGTCTCTGAATATGTATGCAAATATGAGTATTTGTTTTGTTTATGTGCTAATGTATGTGTGTGAGACTGTGTGTTTTTGTCAGTTTTGTGTATTGATGTGTGCTTATGAGATTGCATGTATTTATGTGTGTTCATGTGTGTTTCTGTATGTTTTCGTGTATGCTTTGTATATTCTTGTGTATGTTTAAGGGCATGTCTACATATGTTTGTGCATAAATTTGTGTGCTTGTTATTTTTGTGTATTTTTTTATGTTTATATATATGCTTATGTGCTTTTATGTGTTTTGTCCATGTATATTTTGTGGTGTTTTTGTGTTTGTGTACACTTTTGTATGTTCACACACATCTATACTTTTGTGCGTTGGAGATACCAGCCATCCTTTCCTGGCCCTGTGTCCAACCAAACTGTGGACTTTGGGCTCCGAGGTCTGGAGAGGTCTGAAGAGGGTTGGGGGGCTGCTCCCTATGGTGCGAGTCAAGGCCCGGCACATCTGTGGGCAACTGGCACAGACCTAGGTCTTACTGTACATGTCCCCTAAGCACATCTCATGCTGTGTATTTCTAGAATACTTTCTAACAACCACCTTTCGGTCCCTACCCGAAAGTACACGCTTGCTCTGGCACCTCATGCTGGCGTCCCAGTTGAGAGGTGGACCTGAGGACTAGCAAGTGATAGGTCTACACTCGGGACACAGCACTGTCCTCACAGAGACACCACTGGAGAGGAGAGGGTTGTATCTGCACACCACCTCAAAGATTTGCAGAACCCAGGCAGGCCAGGCCTCCACGTGCTGGGCATGGGGCACTCGGGATGGGAAGGATGGATGGGTTTGGGTCCACTGATGTCCACCCTTGTCTGGGAGCCTCAGGACACACCCTCGGCATCATACCTGGCACAACAGCAGGGTCACACTCTGCATGTGGAGAAAGGATGTCCCAGGCTCTGGACTGCACCAGGGTTCCTGAGTCTCCCAGGGTGTGTGACAGTGTGGAAAGGGTGCCCTAATGACCTCATGTTGCCAAATCTCCTTCCTGCCTGGCTGTCCCCAGACAGGGTGGGCTTGGTGATATCCTCAGGCTTTCCACCTGTGGTTTAAACACACAGAACAGATGTCCCTTGGGAAGCTGTTGATTCACTATGTATTTATTCCACACATAACCTGTATGCTCCTCCTCCCTGTGGAGCGAGGCCAGCTCATCCCCCCACCCCGCGTACACCCACATCCCCACATTCACACCTCAGCACTGTTTATTTGTCCTCCATCCTGTATGCCCGTGCTGCCCATTTCCAGGATCTGATTCATGGTGCTGCAAACGGGGCCATCTGCTCCTTCCTGGTGGGTGTTGGGATCCCACTGTGGGTGGTTTGCACAAACACCAGGAGGGGTGTGTCCTCCCTCTCTTCTAATGTATCTCCTGGAGTGTCTCTTTGGGAGGAGGTTCCCACCATCAGGAAGGTCCTCATGCTCTGGCCAGTGGAGCCACTTTGGCAGGGGACAGCAGTATCAGGAGCCAGAGCTGCCCTCAGGAAGGTCATCTGTGTGAGCCATGGGCTGATCTCTGGGTTAGATCTTCTACTACCAGTAGTTCTGAGTGCTCCCACCCACCATCCCTCTGCCCATTCATCCATCCACCCATCCACCTATCCATCCATCCATCTACTTGCTCATCATCATCCATCTACCTATCTACCATCCATCCATTCACCTACTCATCATCCATCATTTTACCCACCCATACCTCTACCATCCAACCACCTACCCAACCATCCACCCAAACATCTATCCATCCAAGTATCCATCTATCTATCCACCTATACATCTACCATCCATCTACCCATCCATCCATCCATCATCCATCCATCTACACACCTATCCACCCACCCATCTATTCATCCATCCGTCCGTCATCATCCACCCATCATCCGTCCACTCCCCACCCATGGAACTCCTGATAAATATTTGGCGAGCTCTGTTCTGGGCATGGGGATGTGGTGAGTCACAGATAGACCTGTTCTCTGTGCAGTCCCTGGGCTTCACTGGGGTCCTCTGACCCAGGAGGCTGTGTGTATAGGCAGTTTTTGCCTTAACAAAGACCCCAGACTGGTATTAACTGGGATGCAAGCAATAAGAATCTATCCCTCACAGACCTGGGGGCTGAGATCGAGGTGTCGCAGGGTTGGTCTCCCCTAAGGGCTCTCACCTTGGCTGGTCAATGCCATCTTCTCCATGTCCTCACGTGGTTGTCCCTCTACATGTGTCTGTTTTGTGATCTTTCCTTATAAGAGTGCTGGTTCTGTTGGATCGGGCTCTCTGGTGGCTTGCTTTCACCTTAAGCATCTCTGCAGAGGCCCTGTCTCCAAGCACAGCCACAAGGGGCTATGTCTTCAACATGGCACTGGGGGACAGAATCCAGCCCACTATCGTGTGGTCTTAGGGTGTGGCTGTCATGAGTGTTTGAGACTCAAGTCCTCGGGGACAGGGATGCCCACCGTCAGTGACAGCAGCCCAGGGGTCCTAGTGCTGCCCAGGCTGAAAGAGCAGCGAGGCCAGACCTGCAGGCTGTGGCCATTGTTCCTTTAATAACAAGGACCCTGGGCTCTGAGGGGCCAGCTCTGCATGGGGGGGGGTGGGACCCTGAGAGGGGTTTGCTGGGCTGGTTGGGGCTCAGGGATGTGTGGGGCAGGTGGAGACCTGGAACTTGGGGGGCTCCCGCAGAGGGGCCCATGGCCTTCTGGGGCCGGTGGGGCGTCTGTGCAGGGCAGAGCTGTAGGCCTGGTGCTGTGGCCTCTTCAGCTCTCAAGCTCAGGGAGGCTGAGGTCGTTTGGTTCCGACTGGCACTGGATGGGTTAGGAATGGGTTGCCCGAGCATGCAGAGAGCTTCGGCCCAGCCAGCTGCCGAGCTGGTGTTTCCTGGCACAGCCTGACAGAAGCCCCAGCCCCAGGGCGCGGTTCTGAATCCTGCTGCCTAGCGATCAGACCAGAGTCTCCGCTGAGGGAATTCAGGCAACACTCTGGGTCCAAGAGCAAGGGCTGGAGGACTGGCGGGGGACAGCTGAGTCCATGAGTGGCTAGGCGGGAGGCGCAGGACCTCTCGCTGGGGACACCAAGGCAGGAGGAAGAAGTGAGTTCAGTGACCATGGAGGGCAGCTGTGCACTGCATGGTGTGGGCAGGGTGCAGGTGCATTGGCAGGAAGCTCAGCCGCACGGAGGGAAGGTTCCTGCAGGCTGCATGGCCACACCCGTGCACTGAGAGTGGGCACTGGCCTGTAGTGTATGGGAAACCAGTTCAGGCTCACACCCTGTGGTGCTGTCACGAGGCCGCCGTCTGTGCTGTGGATGCCTCCTCTGGAGCTCAGGGACAGCAAATAGGCTCCGTGTGGCTCTAGTGTCCCTGCCACTGCTGCTGCAGGTGACCAGGCTGAAGGGCATGGAGTTGAGGCTGCCCTGTCTCAAATGGGCGTTTGTGTTTCTGGTGCCTTTTTCCGTGAGCACGAGCAGAGGTGAGGACAGTGTTCCTGACCAGAGGGCACCAGGACAGGATGTCCTGGGCAGCTACCCTGAATGTGGGCTGCTCTCCATGGCCTCCAGGTGTCTGGTGGACGCTCATGCAGTCCGGGACCCCAGAAGGCTGTGAGGTGTTGGAATCCTGAGTGCCGACTGCTGCCAGGACACAGCCGCTGCCGACTTCGCCTCACCTGGCCCAGAGGGCTGCACTCTGCAACCTCTACACACCACAGTGGGGACCTGACCTCTGTGCTCCATGCTGCCTGGCCAGCCTTCTGGTTACACTTTTTTTTCCATATGAGAGATTGAACCCGGACTTTGGTACTGAGCTACCTCCCCAGCCCAGTCTTTTCTTTTTCATCCCTCCCTCCCTCCCCTTTCTTTCTTTCCTTCCTTCTTTCTTTCCACTTTGACACAAACTTTCAACCCTCCTGCTTCAGCCTTCCAGAATGGAGGGATTACAAGCATGCGGCTGTCTGGTTACTCACAGGCTGGTTTGTGGCATTAGTGCAGCTGACCTTGTCCCCAATGCCTCACTGAGGAGGCGGGTTTGAGGTCCAGCCAGGGCCCAAGTGTCTGGGAGCCAAGGAGTGTGAGGTGTCCAGGGTGCTGGCTCCGGGTTCCCAGAAATGTCCACAGGGAGGTGACAGATGGGCCTTGAGGTCTAGGGGTGAGAGAACCAGGAGGGGAGCTGCAGGAGGACCCTGCGGGCCGTGGTGGGGTGGGGTCTGGGGTGAGCTGTGGGGGTGGTGGGCTGGGGCGGAGAGGTGTCCAGGTGCAGATCTCAGCCCTGAGACCCTCCCCAGCCACCTCCTCCTGCTCCCTCTCCTGCCTGGCGGGAGAGACGGTCTCCTGGCCCGGGCGCTCGATGTGGAGGCTTAGCTTGATTTAATAAGCTCTTCTCTTTGTCTTTAAATCCTATCAAAGGAATTGATTGCCATCCTGAAATCTATGGAAAGGGCCGATTTGAATCATTATGCTCCTCTGTCGCGGTCAGATGCGCTGGCAGCGGCCGTGGGCTTCTCAGGCGAGACCGGACTGCAAACGAAGAGTGCTGATCCTGCCCGGCTGCTGTGGTTAAATGATTCATTCTCTGCAAGGGCCCAGGGCCGCTCGGTCACCTCTTCCCAGCTGTTGTCCCTCGGTTCAGGCTACTGGATGGGGTTGCAGAGGGTGGAGGTATGAGGGTCTCCACACTGGGTGAGGGAGTCTGGTGGGGCCTCCTGCTCCTCCTGACAGACTGTGCTCCTGAGACTTGGAAAAGAAAATGAGTGCAGAGGACAGACGTTCATTTGGTGCCATTAAAACCCCTGGATGGGGAATGGGGTGCATTGTTTCAGAGAGCATATTCCTACTGTAATGAACTTCCGGTTTCTCTGAACCTCAGTTAACCACAGGGCTGCAGGAATAACTGTGAGCCTGAGCTGGTTCTGCAGCTCCCATGGAGGGAGGAAGCACATGGCCCACTGGCCTGGCTGTGCAGCCCTGTGTCCCCCCCTCCTGGTGACTGTGTCCCCAGATCCTCACAACTGTCTGACCCAGTGCAAAAGGTGCATCTTCTGCTTCAGAAAGTCTAAGAAGTTATGGTTTTGATGCAGAAAATGAACCAAGTAACTCAGCAGACCTGGGGACATCCATCTCGAAGACCCAGGGAGATCAAGAATCTCATTTAGTTTCAGCAATGTCTCTTCAGGCCATTTACCCAAAGCACAGGAAGTCGGTATGTTGGAGATGTTGGGCTCCCGTGTTCATCACAGTACTATTCACAGTCACTGAGAAATGGTGTTGACCTGAAAGTCCACCCACAGATGAGTGAGTAAGAAAGTATGATATATGATCCTAGACTCTGGGAGGCTGAGGTGGGAGGATTGAAAGTTTGAGCCCAGCCTGGACAATTTAGCAATTTAGGGAGATCAATTTCAAAATAAAAAAAAAACAAAAACAAAGGGCTGAGGATGTAGTTTGTAAAAAGTCTTGGGTTCAATCCCCAGTACTGAAAAAAAAAAAGGAAAGAAAACATAAAAAGGAAAGAAAGGGAAAAAAGTTGTGGTATGTACATACATACACACCATAGAATACTATACAGCCCGCACAAGGAGGAACCCGGCATTTGCAGCAACCTGGATGGGCTGGAAAGATAGTGCTGAGAGAAACAAGCCAGCCACAGGAAGACACATCCTGCACGGCCCCATGCCCAAGTGTTCCAGAAAAGCTGGACCTGGAGAGCCAGGGAGAATGGTGGTCGCAGGGCGAGGTGGGGAAGGGGAAGGGTGGTGCAGGCTAAGAGCTGTGGTGGGACAGGAGGAAAAACACTCAGCACGGACACGGGTTCATCGATCCCACGTTGTACATGGGTGTTGCAGCATGGCATGCCCCACGAGCACACACAGTCACAGCCCGTCCATGTTCAGGAAAATAAGCAGAAAAAAGAACCTAAATATCCAATCTGTGAGTTGGTCTGGTGATTCTGTGGCCCATTTTTTTGTAGTGCAAGTCAAGGTCTCAGCAGTGGCCACAGAGGTCTGCTGTGCTGGGTTGTGTGTGGAGGCCTTGGGCACCTGGTGTCATGGCTCATAACCATGAAGGTGGCAACCCCTGAGGGCCCACATGGTGACCTTTACCTCACCGAGAGGGACACGGAGAGTCGTCTGACTGTTGGTTATTGAATATAAGGACAGAAAAATAGAACAATTCATAACGGACTGTAGTTAACAGTGCCCAGAATGCTTTCTACTGGAAGGTACGTGGGGATCAGGGTGAGCGGCGCTATCTCCCTGTGACCGTGTAGAGCCAGGTCCTCCCCATCCCCAGGGATGGTCACACTCCCGATCCTGGGCTGGCCTCCTGGACTCTGTCCTTTGCGTTTTCCAGCCGTGACTCATGCCTGAGAGCTCCCAGTGTGAAGGCCTCCTGTGGCCCTTCCCTGGACGCAGCTCTCCTGTGCCCTCGGCTTCGGTCCTCACAGATGTGGGCATCCCCTTTTCCTGGCTCAAGTCCTGTCCCTGTGGCCGGCTACTTCCTCCGTGCTCAGCCCCAGCATCACTGCTAGCATTTCAATTCTGTGCTGCATACCCATCCTCGCTGGCTCCACTGTTGGCCATTTTTGCCAAGTGTCACCAGCGTTGTCACCAGCAAACAAGGAGGTGACGTGACTCCAGGTTTGCTGCCTGTGCTGGGCTGACTGACAGGTGTCCAGGGCCAATCACAGACTGCTCTGGGAAGAAGCATAGGGACCCGTTACTGACAAGGATGCAGGAGTCCTCTGTGCTATGATAGGTGGAGGAACGGGCAGCAGGGCTACTCTGTGGGTTGATCTGCCCTGGATACTGGCATCTGACCATGCAGCTAGGGACCACCTGAGTCAGGTGCTGGTGCCCTGGGCCCACCTCTGCTTGGGGACGCCTCATGGAAGGACCCCACCATTGTGTCCACATGAGGGCAGGGAGGGTGTTTTAGTCACTTTCTTGTCGATGGGTCACAGTACCCAATGACCAAAACTTGAGGAGAGGTTCATTCTGGCTCATGATTTCCAGTGGGTTCAGTCCATGGTTGGCTGCTTCAGGCAGGAAGTGTGAGGCAAGAGGAAAGCTGCTCTTGTCATGGTGGGCAGGAGGCAGAGAAAGAAGGGAGGAACCAGGGACAAGAACACATTCTTCCAGGCACAACCAGGGACTGCTTTCAAACAGCAGTCAGCCATGAACGCCATGCTGGATGAGTCTGCTGATGAGCATAGGGCCCTTGATCCAATCACCTTCCCAAATTCACCTCTGAATGCATGAGAGTCTGGGGGACATTCTAGGACTGAACTGCCATACAGGGCTGTCAGTGCCCTGTAAGATGTGCACACCTAGAGGGCAGTGGCTGGCACCTGAGGGCATGCGGTGTCACCCTCAGGGAGGCTTGGTGTGCACCCTGTGTGGCTGGTGGCCCTTCGGGGAGGCTGCAGGACCGGGCCCTGAAGGGCACAGGCATCCCAGAAACAGCTCTGCCATCTGTCATCCCTCCTCCCTTCCACTCTGGTCAGAAAGAGCGATTGTCCGGCTCCCTCTGGGATTCCCCAGCCGGCATGAGTTAGGCCAGTGTCTGGCCTATTAGATTTGTATCAGTGGTTTTAAATTCTCTCCTGTCTGCTGGGAGCCCCCTGTGGCCAGTGTTTGAGAGCTGGTGGCTGCACTGTGGTCTCTGTATCCAGACCTGGTGGTAAGGATGGGGATCAGGTGACAGCAGGGGACCCAGGCAGCCCTGGACCCTGGCAAGGACCATAGAGCTGGTGATTCTGGAAGCTTCCTGGTGGCAGCAGGTGGGCCTCACCTGAGCGGGGAGGAGCATGGCTCCTGCAACTCGGCAGCTCTATCTGTGCCCCTTACTCATAGCTGTCCTGGCAGCCACACAACTGACCCAGTTGTGTTGGGGGAGGTGGTGGGTGCTGGTTGATGGGGGCACCCCCCTCATGCTCCTGGGGTGTGGGTCTTCCTGGGTCAGGGGTCTCTTGCTCTCAGGAATCTGCACATCCTGCTCATCCCTCTCAGCAGAGTCACCGCATGGTGTCCGTCATTCTCCATGTTCAGGTTCTGAACTTGCTCTGGGAAGGGTACCCAGCCTGGGTGGAGTCCAGGAAGAGAGGTCAGGTCTGGCTTGTGGCTTGGCTTGGGGGCAGCTCCTTGTCTACCTGGAGGCTGGAGGAGCGGCCAGGCCAGATCCAGGTTAAACCCCCCAGGGCAGGCAGCTGCACCACATGCTGGGGTCACCCCTGGCCTGGGCAGAGCCCCGTCCCATATGCTCAGCTTGCCTCTCTTGGTCCCTGCGGCTGGGAGGTGGCCCCAGGGTGTCCCTCCCCAGCCAGGAGCTCCAGGCACAGGCAGGAGGGGCCCTGTCATAGTCGGCTGAGCTGGCTGCCAGGCTCAGGGCTCCAGGGTCACCACTGTGCCCCCTTCCTGCCCTTGAGACACCCCTCCCCTGCTGCGGCCTGTGGGGGGTGCCCTGTGTTGCTGCCGCCCCATCATCTGTTCCTCTGTGCTTCCTGGCCCCCACATGGGCACCCCAGTGCTGCCCTTCCCCAGTCCACCCGGTCCGGGGCCAGGAGCCACTCACAGAGCAGGTCAGAGTGCAGAAGCCTGGGGTGGGGACGGCCCACAGATACAGGAGGCTGAAGCGTGGATTTGCACCCTACTCACGCTGTTGGGAAGATGCACTTGCACCCACAAAGCCTGATTTTATGTGCCCCTGCTGAGGTTACAGGGCCTCCCCTTGGCAAGGGCCTGCACCCCCGTGCCCCTCCTTACCAGGCCCCTCGCTCACCCGAGGTAATCTCATTCCTCGGAGAGCACCGCTTGATTTGAGGAACTCATCTATTCCCTATAAACCCTGGCCTGGCAGGTGTCAACACAGTCGGACGAGGTGCCACTCAGCTGCCTTTCATTGAGATGAAAATGTCTAATCAGAAAAACATTGGGGGCTTACAGGAGATGGGCCAAGCAATTCGAAAACAATTTATCTTCGAAATTAATTCCCAGGAAAAGTTTACCCAGGAGGGCTGGAGCTTAAAATTTTCTTTTCCATTTATTAAAACTCAAGGCCTTGTTTTCTGCCTGAGCCCAAGGCTGTGCTGCAGTTGCTCAGAGTCAACAGGGCCCCTCCAGGTGCGTCCCAGCGCCCTGGTCATTCGGTCACCTTCTCAAGATGCTGGCAGAGCTGACCCCTGTCCAGTCTCCATGTTGAGCTGGGTGTTGCCCTGTGTCCCTCTGCCCAGCTCCAAGTCTAAATGTGGACAGGAGCACTTGAGTCCCACGGCTGGCCCCGGGTCACCCTCAGCACCTCCTGCCCCTCTGGGCTTTTGTCCCTCACTCAAGCTGGGCCTTTGCTGCACCCCAGGGTGGTTCTGGTTCAGGCTGTGACTACTTAGCTGTGTGGTCTTGAGCAAGACCTCTCTTGCTCATTTCGTTGGTTGTAAATAGGGCTGGTGACAGCTGCCGGGCTGTGTAGTCATGGGCCCGGATGTGTTGGTGTTCAGGTCAAACGGCTCAGCCCGGGGAAGGAACTTGGCAAGCATCCACAGATTGGCAGCCAGACACAGTCCCGGGACAGGGGTGGTGTCCTGCGCCTGGCAGCTCTGGGCTGGGCCGGCAGCTGTCCCAGAGGTGGGGTCCTGGGGAGGGGCTGCGGTGTCTCTGGACCCCATCCCCAGACTGGAAGGAGACTGGAGAAGGGACTGTGCCATAGGTGCCCAGGCTGGCTGGGCCTGGGCCTGGTGGAGTCTGGGTGCCTACTCCAAGTTCCTGCTGTCAGGCCCTGGGGTGTTGTGGAGAGAGAATGTGCGTGGCCTGACTGTGCAGCTGTGAGCTGCTCCAGGGGGAGCTGAATTTGTTAAGAAACAGGAAAATGAAAACATTTTGTTCTACCAAAGACATTGACACGTTTTTGGTAGATGGAGCCATTTGGGAATATGTAGTACTTCTCTGAGAGCTGACTGTCCCTAGTTCATGGTGTCTGATGCAGAGTGGCCACCAGTGCCATCACCTAATGCCTCACCTGGGAGAAGATCCCATAGACAGGATTGCAGACCCCAGATCAACCATTGTGGTTTGTTTGTCTGTTTTGAGGCCAGGTTCACTCTGTTGCCCAGGTTGGCCTCAAACTGGCTCAAGCAATGCTCCTGCCTCAGCCGCCTGAATAGCTGGGACTACAGGGGGCAACATTGTGCCCACTTACTAAGAGTGATACTGTGACTAGGCCTCCTGTGGGCCAGACCCTCCCTTACCTGCCCAAGGGTGCAGGTCATGAACTCAGAAGAAAGAGCAAAGGAAGAAGAAACAGACCAGGGTAGAAAGGGAGGGAGCAGCGCCCCACTCTGGAGCTTCAGACAGAGACTGCCCCCTAGTGGCCAGGAGGCACGGGCACTAATAGAGACGGAGGGAGGGACTTGTGAGCAGCCTCTTCTCTGGGCCCTCTGCCCTCTCCAAACAGGTATGCTCACTGCTGGGTCCAGGAGGCTGCGAGGTGGCAAGAGGTGGCCCTCGGTGTTGACACTGTCCATGTGGGCTGGGGTCGGGGGGGCCAAGCAGGCTGCACCTTGCCGTCCAGGGGAGGTGGTCATCAGGAAGCAGCTGGAAGGGGCAGAGACCTGCTGGACCACCTGAGGAGCCAGGAGTGTAGAGCTGGGACCATTGGCCGGGTCTGTGTCCGGTCTGAGTCCCACCTGCACTCAGATGGATGCCGGGCACAGAGTGTCCTGAGACCGCAGCGCAGGTTGCTCTCTGGTGCCTCGGCGTCACCCCTCTGTGCCCCGCAGTCCCAGATGGCAGGGGTTCAGGGTGAGGGTGTTCAGAGACGCAGCAAGAGGTCATGGTAGAACCTGGAGGACACTGGGCGGTGGACCTGCCCCAGGGTTTAGGGGTCAAGTGACCCAGGGGTGTCTCCTGGGAAAGCAGTAAGCCACACCCACTTGGGGACCTGTGTCCCCATCCCCTGTAGCTGGGAATTGTAGGGTGCAGAGCTGAGTCCAGGAGAGCATCAGGTCGGAGGCCGAGGGGCCCTCTAGTTCAGGGGAAAACAGTCTCCTGTGTCCCTTTGTGTCCCAGGAGGGGCAGCCCCCAGGTGGCACTGTGGGGCTTTAGGGTCGGGCAAGTCATCTGTGGCCCAGGGCAGAGGTCACCCAAGGGTGAGGCCCGGGGCAGGTCCCCGAGGGCCTGGGCTTCCTAGGTAATACCTGGGGTGGAGTAGCTCAGCAGCAACTGAGGTGATGTACCGAAGACCCCCGTCTCTCTACCTGTTCCCCATCACGATCTCCTCCTCCTGTGTGGAGGTTGCTGGCCTCCAGGGCACAGGTGGGGGGCGACTCTGCTCAGCCTTGCTGCGGGCTCCCTGCAGGTGGCGCTGGGCACTGCCGCCTGGGAAGTCTTTCCCTCTACCCACCTGTCCTTTGGCTTTGAGTTTCTTCTTAGGCAGTAGTTGTAGAACCTCCTGTTGGTTTAGGGATTGGGGGAGCCTAAGTCAAAATTAAGTAAATACGTAAACCGGGCGTCGCTGTCTTCCAGATGCAGGATGTTCTCTGTGAGGAGCTCTGCGGTGAGCGCCCGAGTTTGGCTGTTTCTTGTGGTGTGATCTTCAGCATTTTGCCCCCTTGGGAAGAGCAGGGTCACTCCCGGCCTGGGCGGGGGGCAGAGGGGCCGGGCAGCCACACCCGAGGCTCCGCTGGACGTGTGGGCGGAGATGGAGGATGCTGGGCACCCGCTTCCCCAAGCACCTGCACCCTTCTTTTGCCCCAGCTGTGGGGGTGTGACTAGTGGGATGTGCGAATCCAGGCCGCCCGTATGCAGGAAAGTGTGACAGGGCTTCTGCTGTGCCCTGGCTGGGGACACGCTGCTGTGGCCTGGGCTGCCATTCCCCAGGCTCGGGACGGAGTATAAGACATACATCTGTGTGGGTGCGAAGGTTGCTGAGACGCTAACACACACACACACACGCCTGTCCTCACGACAGTGGCTTGGATTCGACATAGTTTGTGTTCTGATTTACCTGGCTGCTGAACTGCTAATTACAGGACCTTCTGGCACAAGGATCTGTGTTGATGGCCTGCAGTTAGGGTGTCCTTGAGGCCCTGGGTCTCCATCATTGCCAACCTTACAGAGATAGGAGTGCTGTGCTGTCTCCGGGGGACGTACCCCAAACCGGCCTCCCCACAGAGTTCCCTGGCAGGTGGGGGTGGCTGGGGGCCAGGAGCTGACAGACCTCCTCTGGATGGGGCCCTCCCGGGGCTCTTACCCTGCCATGCCTGGGAGGCCTGGGCCTGTAGGTCTCTGAGAGAGGCCCAGGCCACACTGTCACCTCCCTATCTCTGGCCGCCAGCTCCTCTTCGATCCTTCCAGTCCTGCCTCTGCTCACTGACTGAGTCCAGCATGCTCTCTTGCCTCTCCCCCGCAGCCCCGCCCCAGGGCTCCTTCCAAGGACCCGGTAGCCATTGCCCTGCTCCCCAGTGTCCTGGAGGGCACAGCTCAGCGGGTACAGCTGTCTCCCGGTGAGCTCAGGTGTAGTCTCTGGCACTTGGTGTGTTCTGATCGGTCTGGGCATGGGCTGTGGGCTGCCTCGGTGCGTGAGTGCAGTTCTGTGGGTTGGGGAATGCGGGCAAGATGTGTCTGTCCCCAGGACCAGCCCTTGGCCTGCAACCCCGGTGAACTCTTGTCCCCCGGACACTGAGCGACTGCAATGGAGACACCGCAGTGCCTCCAGCTTCTGTCCCTACCCTGCCTGTGTGGAGCTGTTACCCTTGGGTGTGACTGCCCCCTGTGACTGGCCGGGGAGGCCTCTGGCTTTGGGGTTAGCAGAGGAGGGTTCCCTGAGAGGGATGCGGCCAAAGACTGTGTCCAGGACGCCTGGCTGCCTTGGCCCGAGGGGATCCTGGTGGCCCTGTGTCTGCCCTTCTCTTCTTTGATCAGTATTTACAATGTGGGTCACTGATCGGAGTTTCGGGTGGTTTTCAGACCAGCAGGATGCCATTAGGAGCCCTCGCGGGTGGGCCGGACCGTGCAGAGAGCGGCCCTCACAGTCCCACAAAATGGCCCAGGCCACCGACGTCCCTCGAGGTGTCTTCCTCCACATGGTGCAGCAATTCCTGTTCTGTCTGGAGCCTTTTGGACTACTGAGGTGGGAGTGAAATTGCAATTTCTTATTTATGAATGAAATGAAAAGAGGTACATTAATGCATTATGTGAATCCATTTTCTCTAAAAATACGAGGGAAAAAAGTGAGTTGATGTGTTAGAGAGGTTGTGATTTTTATACTGTGGTTACTTGTTCTTCTGAAGTGCATTTTGAATAGCTTGGCCAATCGTCTAATTAACCATTTTGCTTAAAGATGGTGCCTCGGAGAGGGGAAGGTGCGTTCTCCTCCAGAAGTAAATGGCGCATTGGGAAGTCTTTGTTCTCTGTCACAGAGGAAACTCCTGCAGGACACAGCAGGCTTTGCGAGGCGCCGGCTGGAACCCAGTTCTGTGAGCGCTGAGTGAGGCTGGGCCTTGCCACAATGTACCCCGCCCCCTCTACCCTTGGAAGGCGTCTAGGATCCTGGGAGGCTGAGTTGCTGCTTGCTGGAGCTTCTGCATGCTCAGGCCTCAGGTCTTGTGCCTCTGTTTCCCCATGTACCATGTTCCCTACTCTCAAGCTTGTGGGCCCTGTGTGGACTCACTTGGTGCCTCCAGCCTGACTGGATAGGAGCCACAGTGCCACCCTCCTACTGACTGAAACTGAGCCAGTGTCCGTAGTCAAGGCCCCAAGCACTGCCAGAGGCCAGCAAGTTTGTTGATTGACAAATGGATGCAGAAAGTGTGGCTCACCCGCAGTGGAGGCCTTCACCTCGGGTAAGGGCATCCATGGTTCACAACAGCACTGGTGGCCTGGGGATACCGGGCGTGGTGACTTCGCTCACACATGGAGCCAGGGCAGTTGCACTCAGAATTATAGAGTGGGATGGTGGTCACCATGTGGGGTGGCCTGGCAGAGGTTGTGGCAGGTGGGAGGGTCCTGGGGACCTACAGCCCAGCACGATGACAACTGCGGTTGGGAATATCATGTTGTAGATGTGGAATTGGCCAGGGAGTAGATCCCTAGAGCCCTCGCCACGCACACAGAGAGTGGCCGTGTGATGTGACTCACATGCTCATTAGCTTGCTCGTGGGACATTTCACAACGTGTGTGTGCACCGAAACCCCACGCCATACCATAGGGAATCTGGGGAGAAAGAGAAAGGAAGAAACCGGCGTGCTGCCTGCCCCACCTCTGAAGACAGGGGACTTTTGGAAAACGTTCGAGGTCTACACCATACAATGCCACATCATGGGTGTTGTACGAGAGAGGCCTGCACCTTCTCTCTCTCTTCATGTCCCATGGAGACAGTTCCTCCTGGAGGCTGCCGCTCCTGGTACAGCTGGACCTTCGGCCCCAGCGTGCCCCGACCAGGTCGGCTCCTGCTCTGAGCAGAAGGCATCCCTGTCTGGCCTGGGCTTGAATTCCAAATGCGTGCAGGGCTCCAGGTTGGAGGGGTCTTCCTGGCTCTGACAGTGGCCCCAAGAAACACGTGAGGGAGAAAGCTCACCCCAGTTGGGCCCAGGACAAGTTAACTAGTAGACTTCAACTTCCACTTGTTATCTGTTGAAAAACATGGCTTTATTATAAAACTAAAAAATACTCATTATAGAGAGTTTGCAAAACACTGAAGCACACAAAGAAGAAAAGTAAAAATAAACCATCCACAGTGTGGCTGCCCAGGGACAACTTCCACTAATTTTTTTTGATGTATTTCCTTCCTAAAGTTGTATCTTTTCAAGATTGTTATGTAGAGATCACAGCAATCGTGTCCCAGGTCCACTCTTGCTCTTAAAATAGAATAGTGAATTCCTAATTAAAAGTTTTTTCATTAGGAGAAGTCATAAATTCTAGCCAGATTTGCATGTGTGGATACGTGTTCTCTGCCTGTCTTCTCTCTTCATATTAAATTATTGATGCTGTGAATACAAATGAATTTCTCCCACTCCTCGATTGTTCCCCAATTAAAATAAAGTACAAGTGCTGCATGGCCAGTTGGTGAGTTTAACTTTTGAAGAATGCGAGGGAGGAGCTTAGTCAGCAGTCACCCTGTCCAAGCAAGTCAGGGTGCATGCGGCCCAGCAGGGACCCCACAAGCTGCTGGAAGCCTCCAGGAAGTGGGGATTAATTATTTAAGTCTAGGCCAGCCTGCAGCGGGACAGCCCAGCAGAAGGCAATTAGAGAGGCTGGACTGCATACCAGTGCTATACCCCTTGCTGGCTCCTGCCCTCGCTGGGGCCACCAGCCAGGAGCCAGCCCAGCACCCGCTTTGAGGACGGGGCACATCAGGCAGGGCAGGGCACCCTGCGTGGGAGCCCATGAATCTCCTTCTGGGGGAGCCGTGTTTCCCAGGGGCAAGGTGAGAATGTCCCCCTTCCCTGGAAGGACTCGGGCGCCAGAGACGCCTCCTGCCTGCGGTGAGCGAGGTCCTTGTCCTGGCCGTGTCCTCACTCCCTCCAGGCACGTGAACATGGCTCCCCTGGAGGAGGGTCGCTGCTCTCCTCTGTTCCTGGCCACCTCCTGGCGCCTGCACCCCTGTGACTGCACTTCTGGTTAAAAGACTGAATGACGCTAGGCCGGTTGGCAGGCTGACAGCTGGGCTACTGGCAGCATTACCCAACAACACGTCTTCTGGGTGAACTTGGTCATTCAGGTCCATGCTGCAGGGTCACAATGACCTTGAGAAATGAGCCCCTGATGATATTGCGGTTTCAGTCAGTCAGAGAGTTACTGAACATACAGCTCCTAGGTATTGTGAACAGTTCAAGGGAAAAGTGGGCTATAACTGCTGCTATTTCGGGGGAAGCCGAGAACGGACTTGCACCATGAATGGTGTCTTCATTGTGAACGTGAATTCTCTCCTCATAAGGACAAGTTGTATGAGCACGTGGTCACTGGGGTTGGGGGCAGTGAGGGGGGGGACTGGGGCTGTGCCGGGTGAGGAGGGGTCAGCACCGAACGGAGGCGGGCAGAGCTCAGTGTGGGTGTGGAGGCTGCCACCTGGGCATGGCTATGAGCCTGGACGTGATGTGCAGCTGTGCTCTGGCTGCCACAGGGCCTGGTGACATCCATTCTGCTGGAAAGCAATTGGAAGGCTTCGCTGTAGTTCCCTGTGTCAAAATGTGACTTGGACTGCATCACCGTTTAGCTAGTAGGGATGGCCACACCAGACAAAGATGACCTTAACAATTTCAAACGACAAACTCACTTACAATAGCACCTCAAACAAGAACTATTTGAGAACAAATATGTGCAAGACATTTACACCACAACAGTAATGTATTGAGAGAAGCTTAAGAGAGAACCAGACAGATGGAGGGAAATATTGTTCATGGACTGCAAGACTTAACACAGCTAAGATTGCAATTCCGCGTGGCTGGTCTACGGATTCAGTGTAATCCCAACAGCCTTTTTATAGAAGATGAGCTGAGTATAAACCTTATCAAGAAATGCAAAGGATTTAAAATAGAGAAAATAATTTTGGAAAGAAAAAACAGAATTGGAGTCTTATACTACCTGATTTCAAGATTTGGTGTAAAACTGTAGTAAAGAAGACAGCATGATATTGGCACAAGGACAGACAAATCAAAACAACAGGATGTGGAGTCCATAATTAGGTCTAAAATTGATATTTGCATGGAATGAAAATGAGTTTTAACCCTTCCTTCGTATCATACACAAACATTGGCTAAAATGAGATCATAGATCTACATGAAGAAATGGAAACGATAACATTATTAAAACTCAAGAAAAAAAATTTATGATCTTGGCATAGGGAAGAATTTCCTAGATAAACTACAAAAAACATAAAAGAAAAATAAGTCAATGAATTGTGCTTGATCGAAATTCACTATTTGAATGGTAACTTTACCAAAATAAGATACATAGACACAGTAGGCATAGGAAACTGTTCAACATCGTTATTAGGGAAAACAACACAACGATGAGACACCCCAGTAGAATGGACAGAATTTAAAAGTTTGACACCATCAAGCACTGTCAAGAATACAGTCATTAGAACTGTCAGACGTGGCTGGTGTATGACCACCAGTCATGTAAATGACTCATAACTTTGGGAAACAGTTGGCTATTTTCTGGTAAATTTAAACACACACACACACCCTGTAGTATGCAGTCCAACTATTACATTCCTAGAAATTCACTCCAGAAAAAAGAAAACACAAGAGACTTGTTCAGAGAGCTAAAAGCTGCAAATAATTCACATGATTATTGATGGTGAATATGTCTACATGGAGGGTTTCTCTGTGTTGTTAGAACAGAAAATTACTCAGAAATAAAAAGGAATGAACCCTGGTGCTGTGGTTAGAGCCAAAAGGGTCCCTTGAACATCTCATGTGTTCCAAGGTGAGGTTTTTGGAAGATAACTAGATCATGGGGTGCTCTACTCACCAGGGGATTAATCCCTTGTTGAGTCCCTGGTCGAGTGTGCTGCTAGGATCTGTCTGGAGGAGGTAGTCACTGGGGGTGTGACCTGGAAGGTGTATTCCCATTTCCAGCTCCTCCCTTCTTCCTGTCTCACTCTGCTTCCTGGCTGCCATGCATTGAGCAGCTTTCCCCTGCCAGTCCCCTCCGTCCTGCTGTTTCTGCCTTGGAGCCAAGTGACCATGGACTGAATCCTCCAACACCATGAGGCAAATTAAATCTCTTCTCCTTTAAATTGCGGAGGTCAGGTATCGTGTCACGGTGATGGGAAAGTGACACTAATACATGTAAGAATATGATGATTTTCAAACACAGGTCCTGTGACAGAAGCCTAAGGCAAGAGTATGCACAATTCTATTGGTATTAAACTCAAGAGAAATCCAGCCCACAGTTACAGAAAGCAAATCATTGCTTGAGGGAGGCACCTGAGGAGGGGAACAGGGTGGCCTTGGGGATGAAACTGTGTTCTGTTTCTTAATGGTGGTGCTGGGCACATCACAAACATATCAGGCAAAATTCATGGATCAGTGCTCTTAAAATGGGCATGTTTATGTTGCAGAAGTTATAGTGAAATGGATTCAAAATGATCTGAAAATAATTGGAATGATTTGACAGTTTATTTCACAACATTTATATTGTTTACTAAGATACAGACACATGCATACATATAGGAAATGCATACATGTATTCACACACTTGTATTTTTATATCCACCCATAACATACATATATATGTTAGGTTTTTGTCACTGTGACAAAATACTTAAGAGAAACTACTCTCTGGAGGAAAGGTTTACTTTGGCTCCTGTTCGCAGACCATAATTGACTGGTTCCATTGTTTGCACCCTCAGTGAGGAAGAAACATCATGGTGGAAGGGCATGGGAGGGAAGCTGCTCAGTTCATGGCAGCCAGGAGGTTGGGAAAGAGGGAAAGAGCAAGAGAGGAGAGAGCTGGGGACCAGCTATGGTCCCCAAGGCCACAGCCCCATGACACACTCCCTTCAGCCGGGCCTGTCTCCTGTTCCCACTACCTCCCAGTAAGACCAGCTGTGGCTGGATCCGCTGTTGAAGTTGGAGCCCTCAGGGTCCAATCACCTTCAGAAGCCCGTCTGCAACCACACTTCCAACACTGTGAGACTTTCAGGGGACACATCAGACACCTGAAAATCCTGTCTATTCTGGTGGCTCTAGAAAAACCACCCAAGGAAGTGACTTAGACATGACAGACGCTGATTTTTCAGCATTCTGGAGCAGCACCTGGCTGTCCCTGGTGTCCCCAGACTCAGAGCCCAGGCCTCCCTGGGCCACTGGCTGTGGATGACTGTAGCCATACGTGGTCCCCATGCACAGCCACATGCTGCCACCCTGTCCCCAGGCCTGGAGACATCCTCTGCCCTCGAGGCCACAGGGACGTGGCAGTCTCCAGGCCACAGGACTGCACCCCACAATGGCTGTGGTCAGCGGCGCGTTCAGATTTGTTAAAACAGAAATGAAGGAGAAGGTGGAGGGCCCAAGTGGGCTGTGGCTGGCGCCCCCCGGCCCAGGGATGCAGCCGGTGCTGGAGTGAGGGCCAGGGGGCCTGGCTCTGGGGGCTCAGCTGTGGGTGGGAGGCAGAGCCCACCACGGCCACGTCCTGTCCTCTTTTTAACCCCGGGCGCCTGAGAGGGGACACTGAGCCACACACGTCTGGGTGTCCAGGTAAGACAGCACCCTTTGCTGTCCTCAGGAGGGAAGCAACCCTGGCAGGCTGCATAGACTTTCAGAGCCCTGTTCCTGTGAAGGTGCAGGACCCAGGGGAGAGGGTGGGGTCCCACCTTCAGCGCTGCGCCCATGCACTGAGAGCTCAGTCCCCATTTGTTGACTGAACACTGATGTCACTGTGTCACATTAGGGGATCTTGCCTTTCCCCGCTGTGGGCCCAGTTTGCAGATGCTCCCAAAGCCTGTGTGGTGCTGACCTCGGCTTTGCCACGGCTACCATCAGGGCTAGGCAGGGCCTCAGGGCTTGGTTGGAGTAGGGGACCCTCGGCCTCCTGTGGGAGGGCAAGGCCACGGGATGAGGGTGGCACTAAGCTGGCAGGTGGAGTGTGTGCCTTGGGGACGGAGCCCGGGGCTGGACCACCATCCATGCCCATGGGAGCCTCCAGCACCCCTTGAGGCTGGTACCATGTTCCATTATCCTGTGACCCCCACTTCCCAGGCAAGGACCCTGAGCCCCTCTGTGCACAGGCAAAACGAGATGTTGAATCCCATGTTTGGATCTCACGTAGGAGGCTCTTGGTGAAAACATCCTCTCCTCTTCGGATGTCCAAATAGACCTCGCTTACTCCGGGATGCAGAAAGTGGGCTCTGTTTATTCACAGATTGAAATACATTGGGCATACTGTGAAGGTGGCCGCTTGCAGCACAGTGTCCTACAGTCCTGATGAAAGTGGCCAGTCCCGAGGACAGTGACGTTGGCTGATGCTGGATTTCTTGCTGCCCACAAAGGCAGCTACCCAGCAGCAGCCATCAGAGACTCAGCATGGTGCTTCCACCTCCCCAGAATGGAAGGACAGTGCTGGGGGGTCATGCAGCTCTCAGGGCCGCCAAGGAGCCCGGCCCTGTCCAGGAGCCTGGTCCCTGAGGGAACAGCGGGGCAGTGGATGGGTGGTAGGATGGGCATCTCAGATGTCAGTGGGCAGCGAGTGTTGTTTGGGTTCCCCCGATAAATGAGGGGCCAGCTGACTTGGAGTGAAAATAATTAAGTCCTCTGGTAGCAGTCAGGTTTTCAACAGGGGAAAGCTGTCCAGGGTCATGTGGAGGCACGTGGGGTCGCTAAACTAGAATCTGTGCAATCAGCAGTGTTTGGGTGACCTGGCTGCTGGCCACCTACGAGGGGTGACAAGCTCTTCTCAGGCTGTAGGACATGTCCGCCTCACACATGCACCGCTTGGGCCACTGTCATTGTCAGTGGCTCCTGAGCAAGGGCATCTCGTTGCCCGCCAAAAGGAGCAATGGCCGTGTAGGGCGCAGGGAGCCCAGAGCACTGGGACAAACTCGGGAGTGACAAATGTGTAAGTGCGTTGGCACGGCGCACTGGCCTCTGCCTACCCTGACATCTCAGAATCCTCAGTGTGTTGTTATAAGACGTGCTTTTAATCACACCTGTGCAATGTGTTTATTTCTGCTTTGTTTCATCACGATGACAGGTCTGTCCCCTGGGATCTGCGGATGTCAGTGGACCACAGTCGTCAGGACTTCTTGTTAACAGCCACTAGGCCGGGACTCGGGTTTGTCCCGTGGCTCTCCTGGGAAGTGGCCCTCAGGGGCAGTTTCAGTGGCGCCCGGCCAAACCCCGGGAGAGGTGACCACCAGATGGCCTGTCTTCGTTTTCCCATTCAAGGCCCAGCTCCAGGCTCTGAGTTTACTCTGAGACATGCCATGGGACTGTTTCGTGTGTCACATCACGTAGTGTGTTTTTAAAAGATGCTAAGACTGCAGCATGCTTTGTGTAAGGGATTCCACCTGAGAACCTGTGAACACCGGGAGCACGTGGGTGACTCTCTCACTCACCCAAGTCCCACACAGGCACAGGCATTTTAAACAGAAAGGAGGCCACAGGATAAGTATCATCTCACAAATTATTATTTTTTCCTTAAGGTTAACATTATACCATGAGGTTCCTTTTCTATCAGTATTTAAAATTTAACCCGTTTTTTTTTTAATGGTTCACATGATTCCATAATACAGATTTTTAATAATACAATTAATCTTTTTCATTGTCCTTCATTTTCTCTAGACTTTAATTTTTAGAACAAATTTAGATTTACACAAAAAGTGGGAAGGTGGCATAGCATCCCTTAGGCCCCTCCCCAACCTCCCCTCTTATTAGCGTCTCCTGTGACCATGGTACATTTGTCACAATTAATGAGCCGGGTCTGACACATTATTATCATCTGGAGTCCACGGTTTGTTCAGGCTCTCTGTCTTTACCATGCATCTTCCTGAGGAGTGTTGGTCTGATGTTTCGCAGAATGCCCCTCACCTGAGGCTTGTCTGTTGTTTTCGTCACGGTTAGGCTGGGCTGCGGGTTCTGGGGAGAAAGACCTTGGAGGTCAGCCCCCTCTGTTACGGCACATCAGGGTCCTTTCTGTGTCCTGGGCAGTGGCCCTCTGTTGTGGTTCATAGCTACATGTCCCCAAAGCCTTGTGTGCTCATAGCTGGGACCTTAGGGAAGTGGCTGGGTTATGGGGCTGACTGCTGACTTGCTGTAGGAGGTGGAGTCTGGTGGGAAGGGTTCGTCTCCCTCCTGGCTCCTTCCTTCTCTCCGCTTCCTGTCTGCCATGCCCTGAGCAGCTCTCCTGGGCCAGGCCCCTGTGCCGCGCAGTCCTGCCTTGGACTGAAATGTGAATCAAAATAAACCTCGCCTCCTTTCAGTTGTGGATGTTGGCTATTTTGTCCCAGCAATGAGAAAAGTGACTAAGATGCTGGTCACCCTGAGGTGTGTTTGTTACTGTGAAGTTATTGTGAAGTTACTGTGCTTCTGTCCTTTATTATGAGACAGCCAGTCTAATTACAATGTTGTTTCCTCTTCCACTCAGGAATGATACAGGGCAAATTTTTTGTAACTTCTAAGAGTTTTCTGTTTGTAATTTGCCTCTAATCATTCTGATTTCGTTCTGCTGGGCTCAGCAGATCTGTCTCGTGGGGCTCGTTGTTCAGAATTCATTGCCAGGCTTTGCTGCTAATATGAGCTCCTTTTCGGTGAATGTTCTAGGGTCCTGGCAAACAGACTCTCCTCAAGTTATCAGGGTATATATTTGATAAATATATAATAAATCCAAGAATATATCTTGGTGTTCATATATCCTGTGTCCTAGCTTTATATTTTTCTGCATAAATTGTTGCAGACTGAGAGGGTGGTAAAACCTCTACCCAATATTGGGCTTTTATCATTTTGCTACACTTTGAAATGTCTTTTGCTTTGTGAATTTTTTTACATTTTTGTTAAGCAAGTTTAGAGCAGCTGTAGATTTACTGCGATTTTTACACTCTTCTCCATTGAACACCTCATTTTTCCTATTTAGGGGAATCTGTGCTTTGCATTCTCAAGTTCTGTGTTTCTCTCTGGGATGATTCCTGGGCTTGCTTGAGGTTCCTCCCTCTGATCTTTCACCTCTATTTGTGTCAGGCAGGCTTCGTGGGGCAGACTGTGGTGCCCTCTCAGGAAGCTGTGCAGTGACGATGTCCACCTTGCTGCCCAGTGTGACCAGTGGAGTGGGTGCCGTCAGGGCCCCTTCCACCGTGGTGCCTCTGGCTAGATGTCCACACTAAGTGAACCTGGGTCCGGGCAGTGAGGATGGAAGATGTCCATGGCCTTGGCCCCTGGTGGCCCTCTTTGTCTAGCAGGGGTGACATCATGTCCCTGGGACTCAGTGTCCAGCAGCACAGCAGGTCCAGAGTCACCTGGGATAGAACCAGCTCCAGGCTCTGCTGGCCACCTTGCTTTTCCCAGTTTACTGTATGTGTGTATGAGGACCCTGCAGCTCGCTTCCTGTCCCACCCACTGGGCCCCACAGACCTGGGGGAGCAGGCATGTGGCCCTGTCTCCTCTCTGCCCCCTGGCTCTGAGGAAAGAGCCCTGTGCTGCTGTCACCGTTCCGTCCTCCTTCCAGGTGTCTCAGGGTTTATGGAGGCTCTGGGTGCTGGTGATTGCTACCTCCCTCCTATAGACTTGGGGGTTGCAGGGCAGGCAGTGGTGCTGCCCCCTGCCTCTGCCTCCTCCACCCGCACCCCTGGCAGCCCGGGTGGGTGTTGGTTGTGAGCCTGCAGGATGATGGCATCTCCTGGCTCCGCCCACCTTGCAAGGATTCTGGGAGCCATCTGGGTTGGGGCCTTGTCGTCAGAAGGAAATGGAGCCACAGATGTCTTGGGGGTGAGTGTGGGATAACCAGGCTCCTTGGGCCCTTGTGTGGGAGACTTCAGAACCATGTTTCTCAGACAAAATGAAGAGGACCACCAAGACCTCCAGATCCACCCCATCCTGGAATGTCTTTATTCTTTCCATGTTCATTTGCTATGTGACCTTCTTCTCTATAGGATCAATGTTACCTAAGCAACTACACTTGTAATATTATTGGTTAATCATCATTTTGACACACATTGTAACTGCCTCGCAATTTTGCTCTATAAAACTTCCCCAGAAAAGTGAGCTCGTTGGCAACCCACTCGGGTCCCCTCCTGTCTCTCAGGAGGTCTCTTTCTGTCTCTCAATAAATTTCCTACTCTTAAAAAAAAAAAATGAAGTGGACCACGGTCGGAGAAGAGGTCGGGGCGAGACTGTATCGCCCATTCTTCCTGGCCTCAGGCTGGGCCAGGGCTGCAGGGCCAGCCCTCAGTCAGGCCATGGCTGCTGGTCCATGCCGGAGACTCACAGTCAGAGCTGTCACGAGGGCCAGAATTGGACTTGGCTTACGGTTCAGTTTCCATGTCTGTCCCCAGCGGGGCCACGAGGACACTCGAGGGTGTGGAGAACTGATCTGGGGACAAGGAGGAAGGAGTGAAGTTGAATGAAAAGAGACAACATGAAATGGAAGAAGAAAAAGGGGTGTGGGGAGGGGAGGAGACTGCAGGTACCCCAGGCTCCTCAAATCTCCGGGTTCCCCAGCCTAATCCTGGCACTGAGCTTTGGCTTGGGGACCATTTATAGTCACCGCTGGTTTTGGGAGGCGTGGTGTGATTGCAGGAGGAGGAGATATGGGGGTGCCCACAGGAAGCTGCTGGGGGGCATCTATGTCCGTGGGTCCTGAGTCCTCTGCACACCTGTAGCTTTCCACCTCTGCAGCTCGGCAGGTTGCATCCCAGCTGGGGCACCAGGCACTGACCTGGGCACTGACCCAGGCACTAATGGTCAGCCCACCGCACTGCTGCTTCACGTGGAAGGGTGGCTTCCAGCCAGCGGCAGCAGCTCTGCTCAGGCTGGGTCACACAGCACACGGCCCCTCCTGGGTGGGGTCATGCAGCAGGGCCGGTGTCCAGCAGGGCAGAGGCCCTCAGATGGTGCAAGTGGATGCTGTCTGTCCTCGAGGCGGCCCCACCCTGGCAGCTGCAGGTGTGAAAGAGGAGGCCCAGGAGTGTGGCGAGCAGCGGGCCCAGGGCCTGGCCCGACGTCCCGGGCACCCGCAGAACCAGAACTCATTTATGCGAGTGCAGTCCCGTCATAAAGTATTTAAACGACTGTAGCATTCTCCATATTTTATTTTTTCCTCTTGGAGTGTATGACAAATAACTTGGATTTCATGAAATATATATTTTAAATGTCTTTGCCCACCAAAAGAGCAATTCCCCAGCATGTTAATTAGACTGGAGAGATGGAATTGAGGCGAGGGAGCATATTTATAATGTGCCTTATTAATCATCGATGGTTTCCAAGAAAATAATTATGTTGGACAAATGATAATATTTTGCTCTTTTAACTGTGTCTCTACATTTATTCAAAACTTGGTTTTTCTCATTTGGCATGTGATTAATTATTATTCTCGGGGTGACAGATTGTAGCTTCTTTTGTAGACAGTTTTTGTGATTGACTCTCCAGTCCCACTCCAGGGAGAGATTTCCCCTTTGCGTCCAGGACCCCCGACTGGAGGAGGCAGTGACTGTGTGGGCAAACAGCGCAGGATGAGGCTTGGAGAGGATGCCCGGGGTCGGCCACATGGGGCGGTGGGGTGCCAGGGCTCTCCAGCTGCCCCAGGGAGGATGGGGTGATGCGGCCTGCTTTCTGGGGTGGCTGGGGACAGAGGAGTCTGGATCCCAGGGTGGGGTTGGGACTCCAGGCTGTCATTGGTCCCTCAGTCCAGACACTCCAGGCCCTGAGCTCGTGTCTTCCCTGCCCAGAACCCCATTCCTGATCCAGGCACTTCCATGTGCTCGCCTGCTACTTCCTGTCTCTGTGAGCCTTGTCCAGCTCTTCCACTTGCAGCAATGCTACCTCCCTGCCTGGCCCTCGCCACCTCCTCCACCCTTGCTGTCAACACAGGCTCCTGAGTGAGGCTGAGGAGGCAGCGAGGGGTCCCCCAGTGCCCTGGTGGCCCCCGCATCCCCCACCATCATCCCGTGCCTCGAGTGACCCTTGTCCTCCACAGGCAGTCCAGGAAGGCAAGGGGTTCGATCATCAGGCCACTGAGACAGGAAGGACAAGGCTCTGGAGGTGATGGCCAAGGAGTTTTGGTCCCCAAGTGGGGCTAAGAGAGACTTGGTGGGGTCCAGGCCATGCTGGTGGACAGGGGAGGTGTGGACCCAGGGGGATGGGTGGGGACCGGGTTGAGCCACTGTGGAGCAGTAAAGTAAAGGGCTTCTTCCACCCGCCCCCTGTCTGGGGCACAGGAGGACAGGACTGTGCTCAGCTCAGCCCCTGCTCACGGCCACCAGCAGCTGCGAGGGACCCAGTGTGGGGAGCGTGGCTGCCTGTGAGGTTCCCGGTGATGGAAACCACAAAGCTGTTGGCTGAGACACAGATCTCAGGGGCCCATCCCCATGGAGAGAGGAAGGGCTTGAATGAGATGCAGCCCCAACTTCACGCCTGAAGCTCCGGCCAGGTGTTGGTGACGAGCGATCGCCGTGGCAGGGAGGATGCAGACTGATGGCCCAGCTGTTGAGCCGTTCTCATCAGAGAATGATCAGTGTGGTTTCCATCACACAACAGATTAAAAATGGATGAGAGGAGCTCAGTGTAAAGTTAAGTGGAAACAAACTTAGGGAACGTAGATGCCCTTAAACTTGTGAGGGGGAAGAAGGGAGAGAAAGAACTGCTGGCATGAGGTCTCGATTCCTCTTCAGGGTGCGTGTGGTGCTCCTGACGCTGAGTAGGCGCCAGCTGTGTGCAGGCGAGCTCTCAGAGGGCCATGGCCTGTGGAGATGACATACATTAGACAACAGTGAGTGGTGCCAGGCGAGGGTGTAGACTCATTTGATCTGTGTAATTCCCCAGGGTGGGCAACCGGGTTGTCGACAGGGTCGCCTGTCAGTCAGAGGAGAGACGCGCTTGCCCCGCCCAGTAAGTCGGGTCCAGCGCTGGGGTTTGAGTCGGGTTCATCCGCCTATCGCCCTTCGCTTCTCCCTTGTCTGGGGAGGGCAGTGACTGCACGGCATCTGGGAAACTTCCACTGACATAGCTCAGTGCGGAAGGTGTTGGTGGGAAGCTCCTTGGTGTATAATTTCATGTTTACTAAATCGTGCTTGAAGAAAGCTGCTCATAGAATTTCAAATTTGTAGGTATTTATTGGAGGCATTTATTGACATTTTCCAATTTCATGGACGTAGTAAAATGCCTTTAAGTGTCCTGTGGACATTAGTAAGTTTAGTCATTTTGTCACCTGGAGGGAAGAGGCCAAGGCTGGCCTCACGGCTCCGCCCTGCACGGCCCCTTCCTGATGAGCTCTGGAGCGGAGCCACGGTCTGAGAATCAGCAGGGAGCGGGGTCCTCGCCTTACCAGCTACACAACGCTGGGCATGTCCTCACCTGGGAGCTGTTCTTGGAAGCCTTTGATCCACATTCCTTATTCCTGTGTGGGAGAGAGGGAGACCCTGGGTCTTCCAGACTGACAGGGATCTTTCCAGAACATGCCCTGGAAATCAGCTCACTGCCTGTGTCATCTCAGCATTGCAGTAAGCACACAAGTTCAGGCCTCAGCAAAGAGCATGACTCTATGGTTTCCATTTGTAAGTTATTTTAGGCTCACCTCTGCTTTCTGCATGGGAGGAGACGCACACAGACATGAATGCATGTGGGCATCTGTGCTATCGAGAGCCCAGAAGCACCCAGGCCTCTGGAAAACGATGGTGACTTTAAAAATGAACTTCCTGTTGGCTGTGGAATGATGCTTCTCTTTGCTCTTTTCTGTTGCCATGGATACTGCTTGGAAAAGCTCCAGCAATCCCAGGGCTGTGTGTCCATCTTCATCAATATGAGAGATGCTGAACCTTCCCCTGGGACATGGCTGTCCCAGGACAGCAGCGTCTTACTGCTTTTCTGAACAAAGGACACCCCATAGACTGTGCACAGGGCTGGTGCTTGATGAATGGAGGGATGGGTGGATGGGTGAGCAGATGGATGACGGGTGGATGAATGGGTGGGTGGATGGATAGATGGATGGGTGGACAAAGTGGAAGAGCCTGATTCTCAGAGGACTTTGAGGTGGTCAGCGTCTGCGTTGTCCAGGGTAGGGAAAGCTGCAGCAGGTGTGGGTGACTGTCCCTTCCTTGATGTCTTACCCCACCCCAGCCCTAAGGTGGCTGTCCTGTGCTGTATGTTGCTCCTGGGACAAGCAGTGTCTGCCTGTGAGGAAGAAGAGGGCAGAGCAGCCCTCACCTAGACGTCGGCACTGACCTTGCATGGTTTTGCAGCCAAAGCCAGAACAATAGATCCAAAGCTAACGTGCTTTTGATTTGCCGAGGACAAACACTTGAGAGAGGAGGACGCTCACACAGTGTGAAGGTAGAGACTTGGGCTCTTGACTTCATGGTCAGGGCGCTAGAGAGGCAGGCACAGCTGGGAGGTGGAGGTGTGTGTGTGAGTGTCTGTGAGCATGAGTGTGTGTGCAAGGGGCGATGCCGCACCGTGTCTAGAGAGCGTTCTCCTGGATCCAAAGCTGGTTGAGATTAAATTATTAGTGCATGATCATCTCAACTGATACAGAAAAAGTTTGCCAAAATGAGACACCGTCTACAATTAAAACAAAAAATAAACCCGGTAAAACAGGAATAAAAAGAAACTTCCTTAAACAGATGAAGGCTGCCGCCTTGATCAGCCCGGGCTGCCAGAATGCAAGGCCACAGGCTGGGCGGAGGCCACAGAGGCTTATTTCTCAGGATCCCGGAGGTCAGGTGCTGGCTGGGCCACTGGGGGGGCCTGCGCCCAGCTTGCAGACAGCCACCTTCCCACCGTGTCCTCATGTGGCCTTTCCTCTGTGTGCGTGCAGAGACAGAAGGAGAGAGAGAGACACAGAGAGAGAGAGAAAAGACAGAAAGAGAAAAATAGCAGAACAGAGAAAGATAGGGACAGAGAGAGGAAGGTAGATAGTGTATGCTGGCTGGTGTCTCTCCCCGTTGACAAGGACACCTCCCTGTCCACCAGGCCCCGCCCTCGTGACCTCGTTGTATCTTAGCCCCTTCCAGAAAGGGCGCATCTCATTAGTCATATTAGGGTTTAGGGCATCAGCGTAGGAACTTCGGGGCAGGACACAGTTTGGTCCATAACATCTAGGCATCTATAAAGTCTCGAGTAGCATTGCAGCTGATGGAGAGCGGGCAGACATGTCACCTACAGAGGCCCTGGTTAAGCTGGCGGTGGCAGAGGTGGGGTCAGGTGCCCTTCCTCTCACAGGCAGCAGGTGCCCTTGCACCAGGCGAGTGGGGGTGTGTCTGTCCAGGCCCACAGACGCCACCTAGGCCCATCAGAGGCCTCTGCTTCCTCCCGACCTTGCTCTGGGGTGAGACCAAGTGGCCTCTGGTGGGAGCCACCGTGTCTTCCCTGAGTCTGGAGGTAGCTGGGAGCTGGCCTTGTGTCCCTAGTGCAGGCACGACTCTTTTGATGCACTCTCTCCTGAGCGGATTTTGTGACATCCTCAGTGGGTATCTGGGGCGCTGTTTGGGGCGCTGGCTGGGGCTCCATGTTCTCTGTGGCCTGGATCCCTGTCACCATCTGCAGCTATGGCCCTGGGCTCTGGGCACAGGCCATCGCCATGAAGAATGGAAGGCAGTGAGCAGACGGGGTGTGGGGACAGTGTCTGCTCTCTGGTGACCCCGCACAGGCCAGGTGCAGAACAGCAGCCTGACACTTTGTAACCTGGAGAGTCACGTCTGCCCCAGATGCCCCACAGCTGCTTGACCACGTGGGGAGCCTGCCACAAGCTCACCTTGCCCAGTGCTGTGGTTCCCGTGAAAATGGCTTCCCAACACCAACGCCCTGGTGCTAATTATAGCACAGATTGTGTGGGGAGTTTGTGGCCTGCACTGTGGCAACCAGATTAAGCAATTAACCTTGATGTCACTGTAATTATTAAGATACGTTAGCAAAATGAGCTAATTTCCCCACAGGATGTTGAACCGAAATCAACTTCCACTCTCTTTAAGATGCCAAAATAGGAAATGTTAATGGAAAATTACGCTCGGATGTTTAATAAATCTCCCGGGCCCATGACTCCTTGTCACACTGGGCTGTGGTGTGACTCAGAAGTACCCATTGGTTGGCACGGAATGGCGGGTGGCCCAGAGCAGGCCGAGTCCACATAGTCTGCAGCTCAGTGCCATCCCAGGGTCCAGGAAGGAGCTTGGAAGAGGGGCCTGGCCTGGCGTTGCAGCTTCCAGGCCAGGTGGACAGGACTCTACAGCCGTGTGTCCCTGCTTTCTGGTTTCCTGCAGACAACAGGACAGGGAGCAGGGGGCCCCCGGTGGGGCTGGAGGCACAGGCCCTCTCTCCTCCACAGAGTCCTGGGTCTCCAGGACATTGCTGTGCACAGGTATCGTCTGGGTTGTGGCCAGCGGCTATGCCCTGCACTGGCAGAGAGTGCTGGGGACTCTGTGCCCTTGGCCTCATCCTGCGGGGCAAGGGTCAGGGCAGGCAGCCAGCTTTGCCCTTCCTGTAGGCCCAGGCCACGGTCTGGACAAAGCTTAGTGACTGTCCTGGCTGCTGTTCGCATTTGCATGAACACCAGCCACCTCCTTGCTTACTTGCTGTTGCCCTGCCCAGGATATGCACTGTAGTCACTGTGGGAATCACATGCAAGCTGGTCCCAGTTGTGTGGCTGTCCCCTCTTCCTTCCACCTCAGTGCCACCATGGGTCATGGCAGTTAGAGTCTTGCCTGGGGCCACCCAGCTGGCAAATGCCGGACTGTGGTCTTCCTGCACCATCTGCCCTCTGGGTCAGGCTCTGATTCTATCCAGCAGGGATCATCCATGCCCACTTGGGAAGGACTTGCCTTTGTTTCCAAAGAGGCTGCAGCTGGGATCGAGGTGGACAAGGGGCAGTGGCAGGGTGGTTTTGTCGTGGCAGGAGGCGGTTGAGCAGCAGAACCTGCCTGAGAGCCAGGGCAGGGAGGGTCCTGAGGCTGTGTCAGCGGAGCATGGAAGGTCCTCGAGCTGTGGTTGAGGTGTCTGGACATTCACTGCACACAGACCCTAGATGGCAGGGCCCCTGCCCCAGAGGTGGCGAGGGTCCAGCAGGTCCCCCATGGCACTGTCCCCCAGGCTGGCTCTCTGAGTGTCCTGTGCCCGCCTCGAGGCCCCCAAGGGTCCAGGTGGCTAAGGCCACACTCAGCTGCTCTGCCTGCTGAGGCAGGGGGTCCCTGGATCCCTGCTCTGGTGGCCCCTTCCTGCTGGTTGTAGGGTGACCACACTTCCTGGAGGACCTGGCCCTCATGGGCTCCGGTGACCTGGCTTCCCTGGGACTCAGCAGGGGTCAGGAAAGTGCCGACTTCACAGGTTACCTGGTTTTCTTGGGTCTGGGTGGGACGACCTCCCCAGCCTGTGTCCGCTCCAGGAGAAGCGGAACTGGAAGGTGGAAACTCTCCATGATGTCCAGGTCCCTGCTGGGTCTCAGCAGCCAGAGCCTGGCAGAGCCACCGACTCTGTGCATCCTGAGGACCGAAACACAAGACCGGGCTGTGGAATTTGGTAGGGAAGGGCAGTGAGGAGAATGGTGGCAGCGCCACCGGGCACTTTCAGGAAAGGGAAAACGAGAAAATGCCCCGGGGATTGTTGCACACATGCACTTAAATTCTCGCTGTTTTAAAGTTGCGTGGCTCTTCTTTAGCCCATCTCAAGCAGGAGGTCACAGAGGTGCCTGTGCCGACGGAGACATTGCTGATCCAGCACAGCCGTGCTGGAGGGCAGCATCCTGACAGTGTGGGGACATGAGTGGGGGCGCAGGGCCCCGAGAGGGAGGTGGCCATGGAGGACAGAGGTGGGGTCCGTTCTCATCTGTCCTCATCCCCAGTGCGGACACCGTGGTTGTGTACTGACTTTTCTTCGGAAGGAATAATTAAGGAAAGCCAAAGAATAGTGTAGTAGGATAAGCATGCAGCAGAGAGCTGTCTGAAGCTGGGTTCCTGCCACAGAACCTGCTCGGGGTGTGCGTGCATTTGCTGTGGGGACTCAGTTCACAAGGAGCTGAGTCTCAGGGCTGTGAGGTGACCTGCTGGGTCTCCAGGTCCCCAGGGTGTGGCTGATGCTCTGCCCAGCTCCTGGGCCCCAGCCCGAGCCTCTGGAAAGGATGCTCGGTATCTCTGCAGCCACACCTAGGCCACCTGCCAGTGGGTGGAGCCAGCCAGGGCCCATCTCCGGGCCACTCTAATATCCAGGTGTCAGTCTGCATTTTTACGTTGGCCAACCCTGCTGTATCTGCTCATGTGTCCTTTAAACAAGTGGCTTGGGAGCCAGGAGCAACGCCTGCCTCCTGTCTGGGTGGGCCTGGTGTAGGCAAGTCCCTTCCTGCTGTGGGTCAGGCCTGGAGGGTTCTTACAGTTGGGTTTGCACCAAGGAGAAAGACACGGAAGGACCCTGCGTGTGGGCCCCACGTGCTGTGCGTCCCCACGGTTGGCCACCCTGTGCTGCTACATCTAGGGCCAGGTGAGTGATTTCCACACACCACGCCTTGTCTGGACGCACCTTGTCCTCAGCCCAGGTGCCCCCCTTCTCCCTGCAAGGGTGCTCCCGGGGGCTGGTGGCATGTGAGTGTCACAGAAGCTCTGCTTCCTCTGAGCCGGCTGCTTACACTCCCATGTGTCTTCAAGGTGGACGACCGAGCTGGGCTCTTTTACAATCACATTTTATTAGCTCGTCAAGCCCTGCTTTTGACCTCAGGAGCTTTTTATATTTTATTGAAACTTTAAATAATTTCTTGGTGCTTAAATCAAAGTTGAGTGTAGTTCGTAAATGTAAGAAGCTCATCTCTTGGCTCACGTTGGCCACGTTCACCTCAGGCTGCCTGGACACTCTTGGTGGCACTGAGTGGTCGATTGTCAGTCCCATGGCGCAGAGTCCCTGCCCTCTGTCTGCTCCCATCCTGGCTGGGCTCCACCTAGCCTCACTGTCTGCCCCTCCCCGACTCCTCTCCGGCAGGTGGGGCAGACCTGGCCGGACTCCAGGGCATCAGGTCCCCTGCCCGTCTGTCCTGTATAGACCAGGTCTTGCTCCTGCAGCTTGGGGTCCGGGGTGCCTACAGCAGCACCCGGTATGCAGTCAGCACTGAATAAGTGTCTGCTGGATGCGGCTGCAGCAATGTAGGCATGAGACATCCCTACCCAACCATCCCTGGTCCCCAGCGTGCTGTGGACATCAGCAGGTGGCTGTTCTCAGCCCACTCTGTAGGACCCCAGTGACGCTCGGGTGCCACGTCCACGGGTCTCTGACTGGAGTCGCCCCCTGCCATCATCTCCCCCTGGATAGAACTCACTGAGGCTGCTGGCTGGAGCCTGGGCTGATGGTGGGGACAATGGAGACTGGTGCAGAGGTGGCCACTGTACTTGTGGTCCACACGATGTCTACGAGGGTCTCTTCTGCTGTACCTCAGGGGCAGCCAGCCCAAGTGTGGGGAGCCTAGTGTGGCATCCCAGACTCTGAGAGTCTCTGCCAGACTCCTGCCCACAGTTCACCCAGATCAGCACCTGGGTAATGATGACAGGTGCCTACTAGCAGCATGAAGGTAGGCACGTTGGTCACCTGGCCTGCAATGATGGCGGTGTGGAGGGAAGCGGCCAAGAGCTGGCCTGGAAGCAGGACACCTGTGCAAGATCCCCCTGCCTATGTGGACTGAAGGAGACGAGCTGGGTCAGGAGGGTCCCGCACAGAGCCACTGCCACGGGGAGCCGGGCTGAGGGATGGCATGGGCAGGGCGGTGCTGGCCTGGGCAGCATCCCCAGGTGGCACAGGCATCTGTTCCACAGCGGGGCTCCTGGGTCTGCCGTCCATCCTACTGCGTGCCCATGTTCAGATCCCCCGTGTTAGCTTGTGGGCTTCACAGTTGCTACCAAGCCACCGGAGACCCAGAGGAGGTAGTGTCATGGCTCTTCACACTGCAGTATACAGGGACACTACCACTGCCCATGTGACACTGGATCCCACCAGGATGCTGGGAAAGAGGACCTGGGGGATCCTCCACTGCCTCTCATTCCCTCCCTGCAGACAGCCTGCTTAAGAGCCTTGGTCTGGAGCCATAACCGGAACCTTGAACCAAAAGGAGGAGATGCCGAGAGAACAGGAGTAAAGGGGAGGGGGAGGGGACTGGCTGGCACGAGGTGAGCCAGCAGTCATGCGTGTCCTGCCCTGGGGCTTCTCTTGTGCTCTCCTGTGCTGTTTACACTGGTGGGTGTCGGAACCCCCAGCGTAGCACTTTCCCTTGTTCATGGCCCTATCTTTGACCCCACCTGGCACACACATTGCCCTCAGGGGCTCCATGAATCTGTGGTGTTGAGTTGAAAGGGTCCTGGATGGAACAGATGGTGAAGGAGCTACGAGGTCATTGAGACCCCAGGGAGTTCCTGAAGGTGCAGCTTGGGGCCAGGATGAGGGCCACCCACATGGGGGTCAGGGGTGGCTCCGTGCCTGACTGTCCCTGGGCCGCTGCGTAGCTGTTCTGGGAGAGTGAGGCTTTTGGATGCCTGCAGCTTGAACCTTCTTTCTACAGGGGCCCCTGGCTGCAGTGGCAGCAGCAGCAGGCGGAGCGGTACCCACCGTGGTTGGAATGGTCCCTGGAGCTGGGTAATGGGTTGGCTCCTGCTTGGTGAAGAACTGGTGGACAGCCGAGTTGATGGTGTGCACTTTAAATGAGGGGGGAACTGGCAGAAGGAATTTTTGGTTTCTTTCTTCATTTTAACTTCTAGGACCCAGGCTTGAAGGGCTTATAACAAAAGCTTTATAGCAGGTTGTACTGTGTTCTGGGAATCACACTAGTGTTACCCTGCTGGTCTGTCCTAACCACACCTGTGCTCAGATGAAACGATGCCACGTGGGGAAGCTCCCAGAAAGACCTCTGACAGTGTGGCCCTCATGCATTAGTGGTCTGTGCTGGTGAAGAGGAGGATGGCAACGGGGACACTGATGGTGATGACAGTGATGGGGTGATAGAAATGACGTTGTGGTAGTTGTGGCAACGGCGATAATCACGGGATGATGAAGAGAATGCCATGGTGATGATGGTGATGGGGCAAGGGTGATGGCAGTGATGGAGGTGAGAGTAATGATGATGGTGGAGCTGCTGCTTCTGATCAGAGTAATGGTGCTGATGGTAGTGAGGATGATGATGGTGGTGATGGTGGTGAGGATGGTGATGACAGAGCTGATGGTGAGGGTGGTGATGATCCACACGGCAGTGATGATGGCGATGACAGTTGTGCCAGGAACCTATATTGTGGGTGATGGAAAAAGGATCTCCCTGAGGAAACCAGAGACTCGCAGGGCCACAGACGAGAGACGTTAATACTTTTCAAAACTACAAAGCTACCAGCAGTAATGGGCCCCTAAATGCACACCCATAAATACATGAGACTCAATAAATGTAAAATTCCATTTGCTATGCGAAGTCGCTTTCAGTTCTTGCAGGGTGGTTGGAGGGAACCTTGTCTCCTCTTGCTGGGTCCAGACACACACGTTAGCACCTCTCTCCCGCTCTCGGACGTGCACCCCAGACCTCTGGTCTCCTGAGCACAGAAGCGCGGCCCGCAGCACAGCAGACACGGCAGTGGGCAGGGGCATGCTCACAGTGGGCACCCCACCTTGTTCTGACCTCGCAATGAACCAGCTCCTACCGCCTGTGTCTTGACTTCTGGTGCTTTATCTGGTGCAGCTAAAAACATGTATATTTACATGGAAATGGGCTTTATGAGATATATAAACATTTATTTAAAGAGAAATGAAAATAGCAACATAGAAAATAACTGCTTGCTGACTTCAAGATGCCCTCGCCATGAGTCTCTGGGAGTGTAATTATGCTCACACAGATTTTGTAGCTACTGTCAAGTACATCTATGAGAAACACTATTTTTAAAGACTTTATAATGTAGCAATAAAATTTTTGCTTCGGGCTAAAATATCACAGATCAAAGTGTCAGCCCAGGAACTAATAATGTGATAGCCTTTCAATTAATGGCACCGGTTTAAGCTGTAAATGGAGGTTAACATCCAGGTAGGCATTTTGGCAACTGTGAATTTTTTCATTCCCAAAGTTGGTGTGAGCTAAATCAAGAAATTCTAAATGGTGTCAGACATCACTTTCGCTGTGGCACCAGCTTACTTCGCAGACCCCGATCCCTGCTTGTCTGCTGCTCTGACCCCTCAGTGTCACTGAGGAGTGACACTGTGTCCTTCTCTTGCCTGCCCTGCTGCCATGCTGCCCTGACCCCAGGGTCTTGGGGCACATGCCTCATTGGCTTCCAAGAGGCCGTCCTTGGCCCCAGACCCAGGGTGGCCCTCCCACCGTCATGCCCAATCTCCTCTCCTGGATTAGGCACACCTGGTTGTGTTGGCGGTGTTCACTCAGATTTGAAATCTGTCTTCTGTACACGAACGTCAGCCTGTGCTAGTCCATATGTGCTGCTATAATAAAATACCTGAGACCTGGTGACAGGTATAGAACAGAAATTTATTGCTCACAGTTCTGGAGTCAGGGCCTGGCAGGTTCAGTGTGGAGGGAGGGCGCACTCTGTCTCCAAGGTGGCACCTCTTTGTGGGTCCTCACATGGCAGGAACAGAGGGCAAGAGACTTGGTGCTGTGCTATGTAAGTCCTCTGTCATGAGGGCCTCACTCCTACTCCCAAGGGGGCCCTTGGGCCTCATCACCTCTTACTGGCTTCCCTCTTAAACCATCTTGCTGACCGTCAGATTCTGGAGGGGACACCCTCACACCGCAGTACAGCCTGGAGTTACTGAGGACCAGCCGCATCCCTGACACACGGGTCCTTCCTACGCATGTCCCGTGGAGGGGACGCTGGGACAACCTCCCGCGCCACATTTTCTCTGGCTCTCCCTAACATCCCGGCCCCACAGTGCCGGCCCTGAGCCACACACAGATTCACAGATTCACAGATTCAGGCTGTAGCTGCTTGCTCCACTGTCTGGGCTCCTGGGTGCACCAGTGACTTCGGGTGTTTCCTTCTTTCCTTGTAAATTTTCATTTTCATTAGTTCAGGTTTGCAATACATAATGAGTACATTCCTTGTGGGGAGTTGGTGCACACACACAACACATCTCAGTTCTGTTTTCATCCCCTTCCGTGCCCCTCGTTCTGCCTCCCTCCTTCTTTTGATCCCCTTCTCATTTGCAAAAGATCCATCTCCCTGTTTCCTGTTATCTTTTATTTTGCTCTTTATTTATATGTTGTGTTTCTCATGTGAGAGAAACCATATGGTATTCAAGCTTGTGTGTTTGACTTATTTTGCTCAACATTATGGTCTCAAGGCGAGTACTTTCGATGCTGCATTAGTGAATGGAGATGAAGTTCTGTCAACTCTGCATGCCTAGGACTTGCCGGGGGTCATGTTACTTCATTGCCTACTTGCGGCTTTATTGCTGTTTTACTATTAGAGCTTCCAACATTTGTACAATTAGAGCTTTGACTAACCTGTGAGCCAATTCTACCTCGGGATCAGTGTTTACAAACCTGTTTGTCTTATTCAATGCCATGCCCTGCCCTGAGGTCTTACACTGGTTGATCTTTGGGTCCACAGGAACTTGTCCCCAAGCACTTTTTCGCACAAGGACACCAAGCAGAATGTCACTTGTACACTCAGGCACCTGCATCTCGCTCATGGGTTACTACTAGCCCTTGGTGAGGAGGCCAAGAAGTCCAAGGCCACAAATCTGACCTGAGAACCAGGACCTGCAGCGTCCGGGGCCATCAGGAAATCAGGTTGGGCCCTTGGGCGTCTTCCTCTGAAAGCAGCATGTCCATTTTATCAGTGAGATCCTCTTCTTGGAACAAAATAAATCAACACTTTAGGCCTAAATAATGGTCTTACTTATTTTTGCATGAAAGAGAACAAATCCTTTCGACGTTTTGTCAGGGGACCTTTTCTTTTTGATTTAGCTGTTGCTACTTTTCTTAGTGTGCCTTCTTTGTCATTCCGAAAGTTGTACATTTGCAGCCTGATATCGCCCTGGTGTCCACACTTTTCAGACTGAACATGAAGATTCCACATGGAAGTACAAACACAGAGCAAAGCCAGGGCATTGCGGGGACAGGGTCCCTTTGCCTGTGTTGGCTTTGTTCTGTTGTATGTTGAACAGGACCCTCCTCATACCTGAGCTCAGTATCATTTTTGGACCTTGGGTGTCCTCTGCATGGTGGCTGTGACTGCCCCAGGCCCTCTGCCCACTGTGGCCTCCGAGGGGAGCTCGGGCTGCCCACGGTCATGACTGTGAGGTGCCATCCTGGCCATAGTGAGGGGCTTGCTGGGCATCAGGCCTGAGCTCTTGTGACCTTAGGACCCAGTGGAGGTCATTGAAGAAAAGATTCGGACTCTCAGGAGAGATGGGGACTCCCCAGAGTGTTATCTGGAGTGGAGTCCTGTGCTTCTGTGGTCACCAGAGGCCTTCGGGGCAGGACACGGGCCCCGCTGGTGGGGACCACGTAGAGTCTTGCTGGCTCAGCTCCACACCACTGTCTCCAACAAGGCCCTCCCATGTCCTCTGCCTGGGCGAGGGCCCCAGTCTGCACTTCTCATGGGGTCCCCCTTCTGCGCTCAGGACTCTTCAACAATTCACATCAGCCCCAGATGGACCCAGAAGCTCTGGGACAGAAGCTGCCCCTGCTGCACAGGTGCAGAACGAGGCCGGCAACTTAGTGACTTACCAAACACGATCAGAAAAGGGGGAGGGGTGCTGGGGGTGTACCTTCGTGTGAAGGCCCTGGTTTTGATCTCTAGTACTGCAAAACCAAAATCAAATCAAAACATAAAACACGTGGGCTGGGGGTGCAGCTCAGTGGTGAGCACTTGTACAGGGTATGTGTGGCCATGGGCCCCATCCGAAGCACCAGGAAAGAGAAAGAAAAACAATACCGACAAACACATGACTTTCGCTCGGAGGGGAAGCTCCCTGAAGGAGCTGAGGGGCTGCCTGCCCAGTGGGAGCTGTCAGGCTTGGGCACGCTCGCTCTGCTGGGTGTCTCAGGGTGGAGGCTTCTCAGGAACAGCAGGAGACTCCAACCCACCCACGTGGCGTCTGCCTCCAACTGTCGGATTCCTGGACCCTCAGGCCACCTCGCCCATTTCCAGCCCTGCTCATCTGCGAAGTGGGAGGCAACCTGGGGACACGGCTTTCCTCAGCCTGTGAGCCATGACTCGTGTGATCTTCCCAAGCCCACACTGAATGAGCCAGGGTTCCTACACCTGCCTCAAAGCTCCTTCAGAGGAAGCAGGAGACGCCGTGCACATCAGAGACATGAGCCTCAGGACTTCAGGCTCTGAGCTGGGGACAGCAGCTGTCTGGAGACACCTGGGTTGGGCACCAGCTGATGGCAGCGGGTGGGGGGTAGGGAGCATTCTTGTGCCATACTCTGCATCCCACTCTGTGCCTGGGTGTCACAGCCCTGAGTTCTTCCTGTCACACCTGACCTAGATGGACCCAGTTTCAATGGTTTTATTTAGCAATAGCAGAACTCACTCACAGAAGGGCATAAGACTAATGAGCAAATGGAAGGGGAAACAGGACCCCAGCTGATCATCTGGCTGCCGCCCAAGAGCCAGTGGAGAGAGGTAGAGGAGCAGGGTGTCTTCGAGGGAGGAGGCTCTGAGTGTGTGGACCACAAGAGTCCACCTTGTCCACCCGGGTTCAGTGTTATTCACACTAGGTTGGGTGTGAGGTTCATGGCAAGTGATGGTTCTAAACTTTGGGAACTGGAGAATTACTAGCCTTGTGCTCCTGGGTGCTGTACATGGCTTGGGTTTTCTACATCCAGCTCCGCTGCCTTTCCTGTTTTAAGTGTCACTTCTGCGACTGTCTCCACACACCAGAGTGGCCAGAAGCTGTGAAGGGACAATGGCTTCTGGCAGATGTGGGAGCTGTCAGATAGGGCTGTGTCCCCAAATCAGCAGGCCGAAACTCTCACCCCAGTGTGGCTGTGTGGAGACCACTGAGGTGACCCGACATGTCAGGGTGGCACCTGCTCCAACATAACTGGTGTCTTCATGTGGAGAGGAAGGGACCCCAGGAGGCCCTGGCACAGGGAAGGCCAAGGAGGACTGAGTGAAGAGGTGGATGTCCAGCCTCTGGGACCATGAGTGAGGGAGGGAGGGTCTGTTGTTGAGCCACCAGGCTGCAGCTGTCCCCCACAACAACACAGAAGAAATGATGAACGGGCGAGCCTCCATCCAGGGACCTGGATGCTGGCTAAGCAGCACACGGGGCTTGGCAGTTTGCATCCCGGGGCACAGGAGGCGCCCATACTCCCTGCGACCTTCCAGTTCCAAAGACCTTGCTGGCCTGGGCTCACGTGGTTTGGGTAGGGTGGGTCGGATGGCAGAGGCCTTGGCGGGGGAAGGCCGTGGGGCCCATCCTGCGCCCCCCTCCCCTGGGCAGCATCCCGGGACTCTCACCACAGCTGCTACTCCTGCTGCCTGTGGCCCCCCAGACCTGGCTTCTGAGCTGTAGCTGGGACGAAGCCAGATCCCTTGGAGTCAAATTACTAACTGTCAAATCACCTAAAACTAATTGGCTTAATTATCAATTTGCCTAATGGTTTATTTAACTAAAATCTATATTTATCAGATTTGCATTTCTCACATGACAGAGTCATCCCAGCTGTCTGAGGCTCCACATCGATTCACTGTCGGTTTCTGTGTTTGCTGGTTCTTGAGGACGTCACAGTGTTTAGCCCTTCTGAGGACGCGTCCTCCTTGGTTTCCTGTTTCGCATGAGAGTCAGTCACATTCGTGTCCACCCTGGTCCCTCTTGGTCTGCCACGAGCACAACCCTGACGGCTTAGTTGCACTAATGGCTATTTTAGGTCACATTCTTGCCCAGACATTTGTCCCACGCAGTGAGCGTCTTGGGCTCGGTCCCCTGACCTGGACTCTAGGTGGGGATTATTGCTTGAAAGTTCTGAACACAGCATTTTTGTCTTCTGCTTTTGTTTTCAGCAGTTTGATTGTGATGGACGTAGACACTTCACTGGCGTCCTTGCTCATCTGTTGGTGCGGGTTCTGGGAACGCAGCCTCCATGCAACCCTCTGGGCACCGAAATCCACGATGCTCAAGTGCGTCATATAGAGTGGGCTCATGTTTGTGCGTCCCCTGCTCCTCTCGGGGACCACGCCATGTGTGTCACGTGCGTGTAGTTGTTTGCCAACTTGCTTAGGGAATAACGACAATCCATCTGCGCATGTTCAGCACAGATGCTCTAGTGACCGGGCCACAGTCTGGGGGTCACCTGTGCTCATTGAGGCTGAGGTTTCCTGGACTCCTTGGCTTGTGGGTTGGTCCATCTCATTAGCTGTACCCCTTAGGACCTTCATCTGTTCATAGCTTCTCTGTCCTGTTGTCTCTTCACACCTCTGATGGAGGGCCGCAGGAGGGATGGCTGTGTCTGACCTGAGCTGCTAATTACATAATTCTGTCCTCTGGATCTGCAGTGCGAGACCCTGGACCTGCAGGGCATCTTTCCGTGTCACAGAGCCTTGAAGTGGGGGCCTGGAGCCCATTGCCAGTCCCATCATCAGCTCCGAGCTCTGGCCCTGTGCTTGTCCCTGGCCCTGGCCTGGGGCTGCTGTCTTTGTCTGCTTCAGTCCTGGAGGACATGGCACCAGCTCTACCTGCCCTCCCCAGTCCTTGGCTGGTCCCACTCCAGTGGCTGCCATGCGCGAGGCTCTGGGTTCTGTCCCCAGTACTACAAGACAAAAGAGCAATACCTTCCTCAAATATTTCAAAGATATTTTCAACCCACAGTTAGCTGAGTGGCAGGGTCCAGGATCCCCGATGCTCTTTTCAAGATGGGTGGAGATCACTGCGTCCACCACTCAGCTCAGTGTCCCCTGGGCTTTTCCTGAGCAGGGAGACCTCTATGAGTCTCTACAAGCAAGCTTTCCCTGCTGCGGGCAGGTGCTCTCCAGTCTTTGTGAGAATGTTCCAGTAAAATAAGGAAAATTTAAACTGCTGGAAGATGGCACTTGCAAGTACTGGCCCCGCACCCCTGTGGTCCTGGCCTGGCTGTTGGCGACCAGGGCTCTGAGGGTCACCTGTGCAGGGAGTTCCCTGGTGTGTGGCTAATGTTGCTGTGCGGCAGGTCCTGTAGTAAACGTTTGCTTTGAGCCCGTTTGGCTCCTGGATTCAGAAGCAGCGGCACGTGGGGCTGGAGAGCTGTCATGGAGCCAAGTGGTGGCCGCTGGCTTCTGTCCCCAGCATAAGCGGAGTTCGCTGGCTGGCTTGCAGAAGCTCACCTTGATGAGAGCCACCAAATGGGAGACAGGCGAGGGGGTGTGATGATTGCTCTGCCCGTGGGGGCCCTGGGGGAACCCAGGTGTCCAGGGACAAGAGAAAATAAAAAGAAAAATGAAGGAAAACTAAGTTCCTTTGGTGCACTCCCCGCCAGCCACAGTTCACAGAACAATGAGGTGGCTCTTGCTGCAGAGGTGGGCAGGTCGGCGTTCTCTCAGTCATTGCCAGAGTCCCTGCCAGGCTCCTAACGGAACCCTTCACCCGAGGGCCTGTGGTCTGCGCTCTGATCACCAGGACCCGATGCCCAGATGCATCAGAAGAGCTTGTAGGCACATGCATGTGTACAGCGGCCGCTCGGCATTCTGTAAATGAAGCCCTCACTCTTGGACGGCCTGACCTTGCTCACCTCGTTAAATGTCATGCTGGGTGGGGCCAGGTGGCAGCCAGGCAGATGGTTGAGGTTACTTGGCACCTCCCATGGGGACAGGCCGGTCATGTCCCACCCTGATGCAGCAGTGCAGCCTCCACAGAGACTAATGGTGGTGGCTGGAAGCTCAGGACACCGACTCTCAGCCTTGCTCTGCCCTAGAAGCTGGTGGAAGTGTGGGACGTGGTGCTTTCCTTCTTTAGAAAATTATGACAGCTGTAAAGAGAAATCCATTATCAGCGAAGCAACAGCTAAGCTCGGAAATGTTGGCTGCACAGAACATAGAGAAATGCATAGAGGGCTGAGATGGTAAAATGTACAGTAAAGGCAGCAGGACCCCAAACAAGCGTGGGTCCAGTGGCCACTGAGCAGGTGCAGACAGAGGACACTGTCCACTGCCCTCTTCTTCAGGGCATGCCGTCCCTGCTGGGGTGTGGGTGATATGGCCTCCTACAGCCCACCTTAAGCTCCCATGCTGCCCACACGCTAGCTGAGCAGAGGACCTGGTGCGGGGCTCAGGATATGGGGAAGAGCAGAACCCCAGGATGGGAGAGGCGAGTGCTGGATGAAACCCATAGGAAGGGCCTGGGGCAGTGTCACAGAGCTCACGGGCCAGGCCACTGAGGCCTCCACCTCCCTCAAAGACTCCGCCCAATGGCAAGGGTTGGTGATGAGGAAAAGTGGCATCAGGTCCTCGTTCACAGGGGCTGGACGATGGAACACGAGAAGTTACCAAATGTAGGACTTCTGTGCCTACCTTGTCTCCGCGTGTGAAGGATGTATTTAGGCTTTTGTCTGATGTGAGGAGAGGGGGATTCCACCATTCTGTCCTCTGGGCACCCATGGGGATGGGTTCTGGGCCCCTGAGGATGCCACCCCCCGATGCTCACATCCCTTCTGTAAAATGCCACGTACATCCTCTGCACGGCTCAAGTCATCCCAGGGACTTATGTACTGCATGCGTGTGATGCTGTGTAAGTGGTTGTTATTCTGCATTGTTTACAGAACAATGACAAGGGGAAGGTACACTTTCAGCACACAACTGAGTTTTTCCTGTGTACTTTCAATCTTCTGGTTCAACTGTGGATGGGGAACCCACACACAGAGGGCTGACTGTACACACATTTCACCCCTTGGGCCTGGGATGAACCTCACACCTACAAAGGGGCGCAGTGGGCTGGGGACACTGTGGGTCATGTTTTAGAGTGATGGGCACCTTCGAGACCTGAAGGTGCTGTGATGAGGACACCGGGGAGGACAGGACAGGGGAAGGCAATGCGGCCGGGCTGTATGTGCCGCAGAAGCCTCTGGTCATCTTCAGCAGATGTGTGTGCAGGGGCTGCCTGGCCGTGTGGAACTGTGGGCGGCTGGTGTGGGCTTGTATGAGCTGTGCATGGCTGGAGGAGCTGAGTGGGCTGGGCAGGGGCAAGGGGTGGGGGTGGCAGTGCTCATGGGCACTGTGGGACGTGGTGCTTTAGGTCTGTTAGGCTGAAGCAGCTCCAGGGCTGTCTGCCAGGGCATCTGTGCCCGTCCGTCTCCTGAGGCCCAAGAGTGGGTTCCTCGTCTTGTGCTACTTCAAGTTCGCTATTTTTGTCCCAAGCTACTTCAAAGTTTGAATCAGTGCAGATTTTCGTAAAATATGCCTTGTAAATAGCAAAGACAGTCATTTTCCCCAGGCTGGTGGCAACTGCCTGGCATGCAGAGTGTCCCCGACACCATGTCCTGGAGCAGAGTGGCCCCCAACGCTGTGCCCAGAATATCCTTCCGGGGCCACCTTCACAGGGATCTCGCTCACTCTTAGCTGTTCATGGGGCCCAGAGCCAGGCTGTTACTGGCTCAGGGACCCAGGGAGTATGCCTGGCAGGGCACCCTCCCTCAGGTGCTATGGAGAGCAGGGGCATGGCTGTCCGCCTCCTCCCCGTGTCTGGATGCAGCTGGGCACAGGGCGCCAGCAAGGGCCAGACTCCTGTCCCAGAGAGGACCGGGGAGCAGCGGCCAGGATGCGACAGGAGAGGGCTTTGGGATCATGAGCAGCTTGACTTCCTGTTCTGTCCCAGCTCCACAGCCTAGCCTCCTCCCTTACCAGCGTGGGACCCGGGCCACTGGGAGTCAAGGCCCTGGGCTTTGTGTCCACCTGTGGCACATGCTGACAGGGCCCTCAGGAACCCAGGGATGATTCTGCTGGGCTGATGGGGCCGCCGTCATCTGGAGATGGCCCTCTTAGGCTGACGAGGACTGTGTAAATTAGCTGTGCATGGGTCTTCATGGGCAGCCATGACCTCTAGATGTGTCTGCGGGCCATCGGCACAGCCTTGCTTTTGGGAAACTTCACTCAGTAAAATGTGTGGGCACAGAAATTCAGGACTCAGAATCCAAACATCTTGATGGTACTTACTCTGTGTGTCCCTGAGTTCCTGAGGATGGAGGCCAGCCCTGCCCTGCTGGGGACACTGTGCCGCAGAGCACACTGGGACTACCTTGGTGAGGTGGCTGCAGAGCTCAGTGTGGCACTGAAGCCGCCAGTCCCAAGCCCAAGCACCCCTACTATGGTCTCAGCCTGGGAACATCAGGGCCCCAAGACATCAAAGTGCAAGCTTAGTTCCAGATAAAGAAGGGTCAAGCTGAGCCAGCGGGGCCGGGGCCTCCCCCTGCAGGGGACCCTCCTGCTCCTGTCAGGGTGCCCCCTCCGCAGGGGGCCTGCCTGATCCCTGGGGTGCATGGCTGGGGGCAGAGTGCTCTGCTGAGGTAAGACAAGTGAGGTGTGCACAGTGAGGCGAGGGGTTCCTGGCACTGTGCTCACAGGGCCGCGTGTCCACAGCCACAGGTCCTCATAGTCAGCTTGCTTTCCTCCTCGCCAGGCAAGCGGGTGGGGCCCCTGCTAGACTCCGCTCACTGAGCGCTGTGGGTGGAAATGGAGATTCAGGTGAGGAATCCTGTCTGTAGAAGGAGATGGGCTGCTCAGCATGTCCAGGGTCACGGTGCTCCAGGATAGGAAGCACGTCCTTCTCGCAGACAGAGGGAAAATCTTTGGAAATTCAAAGATTTTTCTCAGGCAAATGACCTACACAGGAAGTAAGGACCGCAGGGTGCCCTGGAGAGATTCAGAAGTGAATGCTTGTCGGCCTGGGGTGTGCACACGTATGTGTGCATGCATGTATCTGTGCACATGTGCCTGTGCGTGTGTGTACATGTGTATGTGCGCTATGTGTGTGTGCACATGTGTGTCTGGGGTGAGGCTGCTGACACTGGATTCCAAAGCCAGATTTTAACGGTAGCAGCACTTTCTGCGCATTGTGAAACTCAGGCCCCGATGTTCCTGGAATCCTTTCTATGTCTGACTCCGTCTACCTGTTTCAGTCCCTAGAAACAGTGAGAAATTGTCGTTGAGTTTTAATGCCTGTCGGTATTATTGAATGTACACCAAGTTAATATAGGAAAAGAAAAATGCATGTCCACAGAAGTGTAAATCTGAAACCTGATCAATCCTTTAAGAGATGATAAATACAAAGATCCTTGCTTTTGGCATTTATAAATTATTTGCTTTGTTAGGACAAAGAGCTTTTTGACATTTGTGAGCTGTGTAGTGCCTGCCCAGGGTCGGGGCAGAGGGGAACGATTATGTGGTGTCGAGTTGCCAGGCAGATGTGGTTGTTGTTATAACAGAAAATGCCAATTAAAACCAGAAACTCACCAGACTCATTAGACCCCTCTCATGAGATGTTGCTTGTTTGCATGTCTGGCTTGGGATGTCCAAGTTGTGAGTACCTCTGATTCCTGAAAGCCGAGAAGGCTGCCTCCTGAGAAGCCCTCTGGACCAGATGTCAGCCAGGAGTCTGTGCACAGGCCCTGCGCCCCACATGGCTTCCACCCACTGGAACACACACCCCAACACACCCAGACAGAGACACCCTGAACCCAGACCCCAACACACACACGCACGTGCCCTCCCTCCCCATCCCCACATTCACACATGATTTCTCCAAGCCCTGTTCAGTCGCAACCACAAGTTTCACTTGGGGGAAATGTTTCGGGTTTCTAAAAACAGATTCCAGGCCAAGAATCCCTCAACCTGTGCTTTCTCTGGGCAGTGAGACTGTGCAGGCCGCAGGCCCCCCTCCCCACCCTGCTCCCCTGCCCAGAAGGGGCTCTGCCCTGGCCGGGGCTGGTCACTTTGTCCATGACTCTCTCCCCTGAGGAAGCCCTGCCCCTTGGAGGTCACGCCTGCCTGGCATGGTGGACCTAACATGTGCATCCTCATGGGAAGCCCTATCCCTGCAGGACTCAGGACACAGACCTCTGCTGAGGGGCCTCCCAGGCCTCCACCAGGGGCTCCCAGACCCCGGGCCCTGAAGAGGGGCTGGAGGGAGTATCTTTGGGTGCCTGCACTCCTGTCCCGAGGGCTAGCAAGGCCTCCTGGTGCGAGGTGGTGTGGTCGTTTATTGTCCCAGGAGCCTTCATTTCTAGGATATTCATGTTTAGATAAAACCTTTATATATCTCAATAATTATATCAATAGATCTTAATCTGGATAATTAAGATTCAGCCAGACGCTCCCAGGATATAACAAATACCCACAAACCATTTTAATGGCCGCAAGCTGCTCCCCGCGGAGGACGTGGGTAGGGCCGCGCCGGGCTCCCCAGCTGCACCTGTGCCTGTTTTTATTCGGAGTTTCACAGCCTGAGTGAGTCCTTTGCAAGGTCCCTGCAGAGAGAACAGTGGTCGGGGTCACTGCCATGTGGCTCTAGTGAGTCCCAGCTCACCTTCTCCTGGGCATGGGGACATTTATGCAGCCCATAATGTCTCCTGAGAACCGTCTCTGTCCTGGAGCTATGAAGGTCACAGGAGGGGCTTCAGCACCTCAGTGTGGCTGCCATCACACAGGCCGTTTGGTATGGGGTCGCTTGAGTTTCAGTGAGCTGTGCCTCATGTGGTAGCCAGAAGAGGCTACACCAGCTTTTGCCCCTCGTGTCTCTTCAAGCCTTCTCAGCCTCAGCAGCACTGGCAGGATGTCACATGGATGGGGACAGGAATGACCAGTGCCACCCCAGCTGTAAGAACTCATGGTTGCTCTGGTCCTCACTATTCCCATCTCTGTAATGGGCACAAGGACAGAACATGTCTCTGTCTTGCCGTGGGGTGAGTGTGGTGTGGAGCTGTGGCCTGGCCCATGTGGGTCCCGGCAGCACCAACGTTCAGGCACTGCCTCCCACGGGGTGCAGGGGGTGGCAGTCTCCACCTCTGTGTGTCTGCCTGGCTCACCCTCCTTGGGATCCTGTGGCCTCTGTCTTGCCCTTGGGCCTCAGCACTCTGCTTTGGGGATAGCCCTCTGTTCCCGCTGGTCACCCCCAGGCCCGAGGGCCCCTGTGCCAGCATGCAGGGGTAGTATGGGATTGGGCGGCACCTATAGCCAGGGTCCAGGGTGGGCTGGGAGGGCAACCCGGCTGCGATGCTGTCCCCACACTCGTCCCAGGAGCAAGCTGCTCTCATTTCGGGGGTTGCACTGGGCGAGACACATGCCACGGGGTAGAGGGAGGCGTGTGACACTGAACCCGTATGGACTCACTGTTCTTCGGTCAAGGTCAGGGGCTGCGTCCTGTGATGGCCTGGCTGGTGGGAGTCACGGGGAGGAACGGGGTGCGAGTGTGGGTGCTTCTGATCTCTCCGCCTCTTCCCACAAGGCCACTCCAGTGTCCAGCCACTGGTCCTGACGGCCTCGCCCGACCCGCCTCGTCTCCCAAGTGCCCCGCTGGGCACCATGGTTGAGTCCTCTTCACCCTCTTCCTGCCTCACAGGTGTTGACGGTTCAGCATGTGGGCTGGGGGCAGACAGGGCCTGCCCTGGGACCTGCGTGGGTGCCTGGGGGCACATCTGTGCGAAGCAGAGGGGCACTTCAGCCATGGGATGAGATTTCATGCTTCCCGTCCCGTGGAATCGAAAGAATGCACATCGGACAAATGACCCGGCCGGGGACGGGTGGCGGCACCCCTTACTGCCAGTATTCTTGTGCCCAAATACGTGGGGCACTGAGTGGGGGTCAGAAAGCAGGCAACAGGTGGTGGAGAGGGCTCCGCGCTTGCAGATCCAGCAGTCCTGCAGTTTGAGCTGAGAAAGGCGGGCTGCAACCACCGAGGACCTGGGCACCTCTGGAGTCCCCCTGAGTGCCTGCTGAGGGGCATGGGCTGTGGGTGCGGTGATGGGTGGGGACCGATGTCACCGCAGGGGTCTGCCTCTCCTCCCCAGCTCAGGGCTGGCTCTGAGCTGGTTCCCTAAGGTCGTGAGTTCGGGGCGTGTCCAGAGTCGCTGTGGGTTCCTTCCCCAGGGCTGTCGCAGGGGCCCAGCAAGCGAGCCCTGAGGTAGCACCTGTGGCCCTCGGGGGGGCCCAGCTGTTCCCTCCCCAGGCACAACTCCACCTCTTTAAAATGTCACTCCCCAAGGAACCCTGTGCAGTGATATTTTTGCTTTATTTACATGAAAATCAACAGATGTTAGCAAGTTAATGTCATTTATTATATAAGATGTGATGACAATACAATTAGTATTTTTTAAACTGTAATTGTAAAATTGACCTTATTAAAATTCCACTTCCTCCATAATTAAAAAAACTAATTACTTCTAGTAATTGGACCAGAAATGACATTTTCAGTTCATTAATATTCAGCAAATTGTTTTTGAAGATGTTCTTGCACCGTGTACCGTCAACTGCTAGCATTTCTGTTCATTTCTTATTTAAAAGTCATCTGGAAATAATAGTTGCATTTTAACAAGATGTGTACCCATGAATTGATTTTGTAAATAAAGTTTTTAATTGCTAATTAATTTGCGGGACTCTGTCCCCATGACGCCCCCGTGCGTGGATGCGGAGGGCGGGGTCTGGATGGAGTTACAGCCTGTGCAGGCCCAGGGCCCAGGTCACGCTCCAGTGCTCCTCAATGCCACAGTCTAATTACTTGGCCCCAGAAGGTGGAGACGAATCGAAATTACCAAGTGTGAACTAGTTTTGTAATTAACTGAGCTCGGCGGAGAAGATTTTTAAAGAATGAAAATCAGCCGTTCAGGGCCACTGTGGAGACCTGGTTCCTGGTGTCCTGGGGCAGGCAGAGCTGCTGGGGCGTCTGCAGCCCTGTCCTTCATTTGTCCCCTCAAAGCGGCTACTTTGACACTCAAATAAGGGCCTGTCTTTCAGGCCATATTGCCCTGCTGACCCTCTGTGGTCAGGATGTCCTCCAGACACCCAGAGAGGAGACTCAGGCCCCTGGCTGGTGGCCCTCAGTACGGGGTGGGGAGGGGACACAGTCCCCCAAGAAGGGGGCACCGTCCACTCCAGAAGAACGGGTGCTAGTGCCAACGTGAGGCCCTGAGGCCCAAGGGACAGGGCATGAAGGGCAGACTGGATGCATCCCAGAGCTGGGCACAGTCATGTGGACTCCCGGGAGACCCGGGGACCCCACGGCCCTTGTGGACTGGGCTGTCAGAACCCCAGGCCAGCAGGGCCCCTGGCCGTCTGGAACCCGCTGCTGCCCTGTGCATCCTCTGCGGTGCCGGCCTCTTCTTCTCTCCAGGTGGACCTGGCTTCTGCCGGGAAGAACTTGTGTGTAAGAGGAGGGGTGTGGGGGCGAGACTACCGTGCTGCACTGCAGCCTCCTGAGGCCCTCTGGCCTGTGATCTTGTGGCCCCTGGCCTCTTCTCCGTGTGACTTTGTGCTTCTCCCTCCCTTATTAGTCAGGGATTTCCAGAGGAACAAGTCAAGAGGCTACAGAGAGGGAAGGAAGCCCCACATGTGTGCTTTGTGAGCTGGAGACCCCTGAAAGGACCGAGCAGGGACCGGGCAGGGAGTAAATTAGAAAGTGGTCTGATAGCTGTGGGCCGGGTGCTGCACGGTGATCTCCAGAGAAGTCCTGCCTCCTCCGCGCCAGCCATGCGGGCTCTGGATGGGGTGGACGAGGCTGTGGCAGGGGGCACAGTGGGTCCCAGTGCTCATGCCACGCCCAGAAACTGCCCTGCACCGGCTGCAGGTGCCCCGACCGCGGTCCCCTGGGGTCCCCTCCCAGGAGAGGCAGTCACCCCCACTGTCCACATCGGCTCAACCTCCTGGCTGGCTTTGGCCGGTGTAATGCGTGAACACGATGTGAGTGAACCTCAGAGAGCTGGCCAGCTCCCTGCACCCTCCCTGTCCTGTGAGAGCCGCTTCCTCCAGGTCAGAGCCTCGCCCGCTCACCCTGCGGAGGCTCTGCTGCGACCTGCAGAGCAGCACGTGAGAGCGAGTGCTTCTTGTAGTGCTGCCTGTCACGCAGCAGGGGCTGACAGATGCCCTGCCTGCACCCTCCTCCCACACTGTCCTGCACTGTCCTCATCCCAGGCAGCCTGGGACCCTGCAGGACAAGCACAGCCGTGGTGCTCCCGTCCCCACTCTAGTGCAGCCCAGAAGCGCTGCTGGTCACCGAAGGCTGAAGGGAGTTTGCGGGTCAGTCACTCGGCCAGTGGTGCTCACTCTGCTGGAGACAGGGGTAAGGTGTAGAGCAGATTCTTAAAAACGCGTTTTTATTGGGTTCTGGGGAACTTGTGAGCGGTACCCATGGGGTCTGAGTAGCAAGGAGATGAGCACCAGGCGCACCTGGTCCAGAAGCCAGCGCTGCCTTGGTGTCCTCACACTTGGGGACCATGTGCCCTCCAGCATCCGCCCGCCCGTCCCCAGCTAGCAACCCAGACACTGTGCTTCTCACCCCTGCCTCTGTTTATTTTGTTTGCCTGCATATACAGTTATAATAGTATATTACAGATTTCCCCTTGGTTTTGAATTTTATAAAACAGAATCCTATTGCAGTAATGGAGCCATTTCTAAGACTCACATATATTCCTAAGCCTATTATGCTCCTGACATTTATTGATGTTGTTTGCTGTCATTGAAATTCATTTCCATTGATATAGAGCCTCCCTTACATGAATACACAAGCACATTTTATTTCTTTATCCCATGATTGCTGGGCACTTGGTCTTACGCCACGGTGTACTGGGTGTGGTAAGTGTCTCCAAGTCTGTTCCCTGGTGTGCACAGGCAACGGAGGTGGTGGCACCCGGACGCGAGTTGCTACAGCGTGTGCAGCTCAAGTGCACCTCGTGTGATGGGAAAGTGATTGTTCCCATCTTCCCCACCAATGGATGCACACAGCCAGCTGCTCTGTGTCCTTGCCAGGGCTTTCCACTCTGAAATTTAAATTTTTATTTGTTGTTCTGCTAATAGACAATTGTGTTGGATGAACAATTCGAAAAGCAGCTGTGTTTGTAGTGAGTCTTCCAATGGATGTACATTTTCATCACTCTTGGGTCTACTACACCTAGCAGCAGAGTTGCTGGTCAAGCAGTCTACACTTAACTGCACGAGGGATATCTCACCCTCCCTCCGAGGTGCATGTGAGCTCCACACCCCGTCAGCAGTGAGGGGGCCTCTGGGCCAGCACCGACCTCCTATGCCACCATTCTCATGGGCATGTGGGGGAACCCACTGCAGTTCTAGTTTGCTTTTCTCTGGTGATTAATGATTTGGAGCACTTCGTGTCTGTGGGCCCTTCAAGGAGCTTCCTGTGTGAAGTGTCTGTTAAAATCTTGCCCATTTTTCACTGTGTTGTTATTTTGTTATTGAAAGATCTATGCACCTTATCCCAGTCAGATCCCTTGACACTCTTTGTCAGCTGTATCTGTGTTACGAAGATGTCCTCTCACTCTTCGCTCACCTTTTTGTTTTGTTAGCAGTGTCTTTTTTTTTTTTTTTTTTTTTTGTGGTGCCGGGGGATTGAACTCAGGCCCTTGTGCTTACAAGGCAAGCACTCTAATCACTGAGCTAAATCCCCAGCCCAGCAGTGTCTTTTGATGAACAGAAATTCTTCAACAACTCCAGTTCATCAGTGCTTTCCCTTGCTGTTACTGCTGTCCACGCGTGTCATGTGTAAGAAATCTCCACTTGCCCTGATCCTGATAATATTCTATTGTACAGTATCTTACAATTTTAGAATTTTGTTTTACATTTAGTTCTGTGATACACCTCAAATTAATTTTCATGTATTGTGTGAGATAAGGATGGATGCTATCTTTCTCTGTTTGTTCTTGCATATCTACCAGTTTGAGGCATTGTTATATAAGTGTGCACACAATGGTTGTCGAGTCTCTGTGGCAAAGTGACCTCTTTATCACTGTGCAATGCCTCTCTTTTTCTCCAATAATTTTCCTTGGTGTGAGGTCTGAAATTAATTTACCTACTTCAGCTTTCTTTTGATTAATGTTATCACAGGGCATCTTTCTCCATTCATTTGCTTTTAATCTATTTGTGTCTTTATATATAAAGTGGTTTCTTTTAGGAAACATATAGTTGGGTCTTGGTTTATGTTCTTGTTTTTTCCCATTTACTCTGACAGTGTTTTTGTTCCCCAACATCCAACATATTCCAGTCTCTCCTACCTTGCATGGCTCTTGAAGCCAGCTCTGGGTGATTCTTATTCCTTTAGGTAAAGTGCTCTCTAAGCCTTTTTCCTCTCTGTCTTGATCTCCTGCAGTCTGACCATATGATGCATCAGGTCAGAGTTTTGCATTTTTCCTGTGTGGTATTAGCTTCCCAAGTCCGTAGCTTGCTGATTGTCATTAATTTGGAAACTTCTCAGTCACAGTACATCAAGTATTCCTTCTGTTTCTTCCTCTCTTTTGAATGCAAGCGCTCATCACAATATGCAGTGAATGCTTACATTTAAAAAATGCATTTCTGTAAAAGACACATTGCCATTAAAATGCCCCATTTAAAATGCTCTCTACTTGGGTCATACTTATCTCATCCTTCTTTCCACCTGTTCTTTCTGAAGTGGGTCTGGAAGTGCTCTTTCTGTCTTACAAGTTGGGATCAAGACTATGGTGATTGTTGCTGCCAAGTGCCATCGAACAGAAAGGCTTGCTCTGAAATAAGTTATGGTGTGTCCTTGTGCACCTTGTGCACTCTGTCTGGCACTGTGCAGTTTCTGGCTCTTCTCCAAAGTCAACATGACCATGAAAATTGTTTCCAATCTAGTCAGGACATCATGGCAGTGAGGAGAGTGCAACTAAAGAAACTCAGGAAAGAGGACTCTAGAACTGCTTCAGAAAGTGGCAAGAACAATTGACTAGGTGTGTTCAAGTGAGAGGGAGTATTTTGAAGGGTATTAATGGTGACGTGTCTTTTGCTGTAATACTTTAAAAATTAAAAAAAAAATTCACTATATTTTTTGATAACACCTCCTGTTCCCGTTACATGGCTACCACACTTTTGGTGATTCTCGCTGTTCTTGGACATTCTATTCCTTTTTTAAAATCCCCTTTTCTCACTGCTACTCCAAGCTCAGGGACTCTTTCTTGGCTCACCTAGTATACCACTGTATTGACCCAGTGAATAACATTCTTCATTTCTGTTAATGTTTTGGATTTCCAGCCTTTCTTTTGATTCTGCTTTAGAGTCTCCAACTATGTTTACATTACCCTTTATTTTTACATGCTGTCCACTTTCTCATCAGAGCCCTTAGCATGTTAATCACAGTACTTCAAAATTTCCAATGTGACAATTCCAAAATCTCGGCCACTTCTGGTTCAGCTGCTTGTACTATCTCTCTTCAAACTGTGTTTCTGCCTTCTGGCATACCTACCTGGTAGTTGTTTTGTTGAAAGCTGGACATGTACTGGGTAAAAAGAACTGAGTCAAATGTGCCTTCAGTATGAGGCCTTGTGTTTATCAGGCTGATATTCAGGCTCCATTCCTGTTTGCTGCAGTTGTTGGATTATGAGACAGAAATCTCTCTTAATGTCTTTATTTTTGTCAACCCATTTGTCTTTGAGTGACCGTAGAGATGTCTCCTCAAATAGAATCTCAGATTTAGGGTTCTTTCAGTGGTGGTCCCCTCTTATGATGAGGAGCCCTGTTGATAGGATGGCAAGGTATGGGTGGAAAGGAGAATTCTACAGTCTTGTGTTTAGGTCTCAGGATTTTGCTGAGCTGGAGTTTGTACGTCCTCCTACCCTCAGTTGGGGTAACTAGTAAGACAGCTGCTTTGCATAGCAAACCTTGCTAGGAGAGCAGACTGCTCCCTCCTGTCTTCTCTGTGGGAACCTGGGCTCCTGGAGTTTGGACTCATAAAAGTGTGCGCGCTTCTCTCTAAAGCTGGCCTCCCTGCAGTCTAACTCTCAGACTTAGTCCATACTGAGCCTTCAACAATTGTAAGAGACAAATTCCCTTTTTCCTACCCCGTACGGTTCCCACAGGAACTTTGCCCCTAGAGACTGTGGCTCTCTTTGCCGGTTTCTGCTCTACTTTTGGGACAGCAGTTTGCTCTGTATCCTCTGCTCTCTGATAGGTCTAAGAAGAGTTGTGGATTTCCATTTTGTTTAGGTGTTTTTTTTTTTTTTCTCCTTCTTCTTATAGAAACAGGAGTGCTGACCTCCAAGCCCCTGCGTGCCAGGCTGTACACCAGAAGTGTCATTTTTATCATCTACGTGGACCTCCAGGTGACTAAGCACCGTGTGTTGGGGATATTTTTCTTTTCTCTTTGAATTGCTTTGTTGCATTTGCCAAAAAATCAACTGACCTTATAATTGCTTATCTATTTCTGGACTATATTCTGTCCTATTGATCTATTTATCCATCTTTGTCATTACATCTTATTTACTTTAGTGCAAATCCTAAATTCAGCAGGTCTAAGTCCCCAGCATTGTAGTAGTTTGACTACTCTGGGTCCTTTAAATTTTCATACAAGTTTTAGAGGCAAGTCCTTGATTTTTATTTTTAAAAATGCTGCTGAGATACTACTGGTGATTACTTTGAATCTTGAGGTTAATTTAGGGAAAATTGACATCTTAAAAATATTTCGCTATTCAATCAAAAAATATAGTGTCTGTTTTCATTTAGATCTTTATTTTCTCTCACCAAGTTTTGTAGTTTTCAGAGTGGTTTCGCCTGTTTTGGGGTAATCTATTCCTAAGAATTGCCTATTCTTGATACTCTTACATATAGAATTTTTAGGAAGCGTTTGCTTCTAGTTTTTCATGCGTTGTATATAGACATGCAGTTTATCTTTGCGTACTGACTTGTTTCCTGTGGTCTTGATAAATTCACTTATGGATTCTAGTAAACTTTTTTTTATTGAAACCTTAGGCTTTTCTATATTAAAAATCATGACAGCTATGGATCCAGGCAGTTTTTCTTCTTCTTGTTGCTGTTTACTCTTCAGTTTCTCCTGTTCTTTTTGATTCTCCTTGTGTTTGGACTGTTCTTCACATAACGACAAGTGAATGCTCTGCGTGTACATCTTTTACTCCCCCCCATCTCCGTAGGTTCATAGACCTCGTGGTGAAGTAAGGCCCCCTTGTGATGGGCTGGCTTTTGTGCTACTGTGCCGGACATTTTGGCATGGATCATGAGGCTCATGTGGGTTTTTGCTAAATTTAAGCTACTCTACCTCTCTCAAATAGGTGAAGGGGAGAGAGGGAGCTGCGTGTGTATGTTCACACACAGTGTGCTGCAGGAGAGGGTCCTGTTGCAGGCTGAGTGTCTCCCTGACAGGCCTGTCTTCAGGACTGTGACTCCCAGCTCCCTGTGGAGATGATCTGTGGACCAAGGACCCCGCCTGATGGCAGCATTTGCCTGCCTGGCTTAAGCTGTGTGGTCTTCTTGATCAGACAGTAGTGTCCATGCAGTTTGGACCTGGAGTCTCACAGAAGGTCATGTGTCCAGATGTGGCCCTAGCTTGGCGCTTTGGGCGGTGGTGAAATCTACCTTAAGAGGTGAGCCTTGCAAGTGGTCTTCAGGTCATTAAGGTGCACCCTGGAGGGGACTGTGGGACACCAGCCCTCTTTCTGTTTCTTGGCCTCCGTGAAGTGAGCACCTTGCTCTGCTGTCCACTTCTGCCATGGTGTGTGCCTCACCAGGCCTGATCTGGAGCCCCTAAGCTGGAGCCAAAGTAAACCTTTCCTCCTGCTAAGGTGGTCTTCTCATGTGTTGCATCACAGGGACAGAAAGCTGACTAGCTAATGAGTTAAGACAAAAGCCTGAGGCCTGGACTGTGCTGTGTCAGAGGACCTCGAGGGTCCCGGAGAAGGAGAAACTGAGCTCGGTCATGGGTGACTCCATGCTGCACAAGCAGTCTGGGGTCAGCTGGACACCAGGCGCAGTGAGCTCCTCTGCTGGTGACACAGGACACGTGAAGAAGATTGTCCATGTCATGATTCTGTGAACACAGTTGGACCTCGCAGTGTCCTATACCCCATCGGATCCTATATCCCGCAGAGTCCTGTACCTTATAGCACCCTGTATCCCATGCCACCCTAAATCCCGTAGCACCAAGAGCATGCTATGCCCCATACCGTCCTATATCCTGTAGAGTCCTATCTTCTGACACCACAAACAAGCTATGTCTCATGACACACCGTAACCCATCGCATTCTGCACCCTGCAATGTCTCATGCCTGTGGCGCCACTGTGACTGTGCACACACGGAACTGCCCCCCACCATGGTGGTCTCTCAATCTGCGTGGGCTCAGCTCAGAACGCTTCTTGCTGAGGTTCTCTCTGTGTCCAAGATGGGCACGCCAGATTTCCAGAATTCAACCACCGAAGGCAAATGAAAATGCCCAGTAAAGTTGGAATGCACCTTCAGTGGACAGCACCATATGCAAGTGACATCATGGTTCCATTATGGATCACTGCTGCACTACTTGGGTGAAGCAGAGCTACCGAGGCTGTGGGCCTGGTAATTGCTGTTGTGCTTTGGGGGCCACCAGGGCTGTAAATGGAGGGGGCTGTGCTCCCCCGCTCCTGCTTTCCAGGGCAAACTGCTTGCCTTATTATTTACAGATCGGTGCAAACTTCCTCTTGCTAAATCATGCAAATGAAGTAGAGGGTTCAGCCTAGCCAGAAATGGAGCGCTGGGGATCACTTGGAAAGTGATTTTTTATTTATCCCAGATCCCCAAACGTTTGGGCTGGCCAGGCCCTAATGCAATTGCCCTGAATCTCTGGCTCACAAGTGCTGTATTTATTGTGCCCATTTGAGCTGCAGGGATTTGGAGATGAGAAGGCAGGAGGGGTCTCCAACCCTCTAGGAGTCTCTGGGCTGCCAGAGTGGAAGATGGGATTGATGTGGAGGCCACCAGGGAATGCTAAAGTGGTCTGGGCTCTTAAACAAAAACTAAGCAAACTTTCAAAATTGCACATGGTCTGGCTCTACGCTCTTCTTACCATCAGACAAGCCTGTTTGGTTCCAATGCAATGTGTGTGATTGTGGCGTGATGGCCCCTCTTGGATCCTATGGGCTGCTGACTGATAAGTAACAGGACTTTCTCTCAGTCCTGCAAGAGGGAGTCTGATCCAGGTGCTAGAGACTCTGTTAGGAGCAGGACCCCTGGCTGTGTCCTTGCTGGCTGGGGGGAAGGAGGCAGCTCTCGGGAACCACTTTTATAAGGCACTGATCGAGCTCACGGGGCCTCATTTTGGGACCTTGTCCCACACTAGAGCCCCCACCTCCTAACACTGTCCCCTTGAGGACATGGACATCCAGAGCACAGCAGCCAGCTACGTTCCAGGAGGAGACAGAGACACAAGCGTCAGCCTTGGGCACAGCAAGGGTGAGGACTCACCATGGACCTGTGGACAGGCGCTCTGTCTACTGCTCCTGTGACAGACTCATCCTGTCCCACTTCCCAAATGATTCTGCAATGAGATTGTAAGTAATTGTGAAGGCAAATGATCTGTGAAATGTCAGCGTGGCTAAATAATAATAAAGTACGTGTGATTAAATCCTCTGCTGCCCACCACCCACCTGACAGTCTGCAGCAGCCTTTGCCCCGTCTGCCTGTGTCCCCAGCCTGTCATCTGTGAAGGTCCCGGATGAATGCCACCCTCCTCAGGAGCACAGCAACGCTTCTTTCCTGTCACTGTGCACAGAATCATGCCGCAATATAATGCAGTACTGGAGAGGACCCGACGGTCCTGGTGTCACGTTCTGTGGCCTTTGAGGTGCGGAGCCACACAGGACAACTGGTGAGGCCCAGGGCACTGCACCAGCCCTGCAGGCAGGGTGAGGGCCTCTGGGAATATGGGGATGGGATTTGATGAACTCCCTGCCTTATTTTTCAACCAAGGGAATCCAAGGAACAGGGCAGATCTGGGGAGCCCCTCATTGGGTGGTTGGGACGGTCCCCTCCCCACCCGCCTCACTGATTATTCCTGTGGGCCGTTCCAGGCCTACACTCTCCCTGCCGGCCTGCACCAGACACTGGGTTAGGATCAGGGTTAGGGTTAGGTGATAGTTCGTCCTTGTCAACAGCTTGACTCTGCAGATGTTTCAGGTGTTGGGGAGACATGATTATCCCTGGGCTTGCGGCAGCTCTCCAGCTGAGTCCGTGTCCAGGAATGGAAACAACTCTGATGAGAGGCTAACATCCGGGAGCAAGCAGAGGACCTTGGTGAAGTCTTTTACCACCTGCACCACCGGCTTTCCGTGCAACACCTCACATGGTGTCGAGGTACAGGGATCTCTCCATGGAAGAAGGTTCCATCCCATATCGGAGTCTAGAGTGGGACCTGAAGGCTGTGACCCCACTTACTTGCCTTGCCTGAAGGATTCATTCTGTTGCGATTCCTGGAGTTGTAGTCCTCATTTTCTCTTTCCAGAATGTCCTTCAGAATATTTTGGAGTGTTGGTTTGGTGGTCATGAATCTCCTCAGGTGTTCTTTGTCATGGAAGTATCTTACTTCTCCATCAATTTTGAAAGGCAGTTTTGCAGGGTACATCAATCTGGGCTGGAAGTTGTTGTCTTTTAGGGCTTGAAACACTTCACTCCAAGCTCTCCTTAGCTTGAGGATTTGTGTTGAGAAGTCTGCTGTGATTCTGTTAGGCTTTCCTTGATAGGTTATTTGCTTTTTTTCTCTAACAGCTTTCAATATTCTGTTCTTGTGTTGAATTTCTGGAAATTTGACTATTATATGCCTTGGGGTAGATTTTTTGTTGATCATGGCTAATTGGAGTTCTGTATGCCTCACTTATCTGTATGTCCAGTTCTTTTTCCATACTTGGGAAGTTTTCTGCCATTATTTCTGTGAAG